>ML810309.1:105263-129672 GCA_009831015.1 Picea engelmannii
TTGTCCTGCCTTAGAGAGAACAAATTGTATGGGAAGTTGTCGAAGTGTTCCTTCTTCCAGAAAGAGATCCACTATTTAGGTCATATCATTTCCAGCGAAGGAATCTCTGTGGACCCAGAAAAGGTAAAGGCCATTATGGAGTAGCCAGTGCCAAAAAATGCCCACGAGGTGAGAAGCTTCATGGGGCTAGCAGGTTATTACCTGAGATTTGTGGAAGGATTCTCAAAAATAGCAAAACCCATCACCACTTTGCAACGCAAGCAGGTTAGGTATGAATGGACAGAAGAATGTGATAGTGCATTCATTGAGCTTAAGAGGTTACTAACTACTGCACCATTTCTACGAGTGTCGGATATGGAAAAGGACTTCACGGTCTGCACGGATGCCTTGAAGCAAGGGTTGGGGGCCGTGCTAATGCAGGATGGAGGAGTGATAGATTATGCGTCAAGGAAGTTGAAGAAACATGAGGAGCTATACGTGACTCATGATTTAGAGTTAGAAGTTGTAATGATAGCTCTGAAACTTTGGAGGCACTATCTTGTTGGGCGAAACTTTGAGCTCAAAACAGACCATCAAAGTTTAAAACATCTCTTCACTCAAAGAGATCTGAATACCAGGCAAAAGTGATGGAGTGAGTTTATGAGTGAGTACGATTTTGGTATTTCGTACATCAAGGGAAAGGAAAATGTGGTCGTAGATGCCTTGAGTAGGAGACCATGTATCTTCTCCTTGGTAACCTTAAAGGTCAATCTGAGGGAACATGTGTTGACACAACTCCAACGAGACAGTTGGTATTTAAAGGTTACTTCAAACCTCTAGAGCAGGAGGTAGTTAGATCCAAAGTATGAAGGATATAGTCTGGGAATAGACGGACTATTAATATATTGAGGAAGGATGTACATCCCTGAGAATGGGGATATTCGAAGCATCATACTGAAGGAATCCCATAGAGAAATTTATTGTGCCCATCCGGATGTGAAGAAGATGTACGCAGATATGAGGAAGCTCTTCTTTTGGGTAGGCATGAAGCACGATGTAGTCCATTTCATCGCCAAATGCCTAGAGTGTCAACAAGTGAAAGCCGACCACCATTACCCAACAGGCCTCCTACAACCACATGATGTCCCTATGTCCAAGTGGGAAGTCATCTCTATGGATTTTGTTGTGGGGTTGTCGCTCACATCTCATAGACACAATGCCATTATTGTGATAGTGGATAAGTTAACCAAGAGTGCTTATTTTATTTCGGTTAGAGACACTTACGATGTCACTAATGTGGCATGTGTGTTTGTAAGCGAGGTTATCCGTTTGCACGAGATACCTAAGAAGATCATTTCAGATAGGGATTCTAGATTCACTTATAGGTTTTGGACAAGTTTACAATCAATGTTGGGGACCCAATTGAACTTAAGCACAACTTTTCATCCTAAAAAAGATGGGAAAATTGAGAGAGTAAATCAAGTCATGGAAGACATGCTTAGGATGTATGTCATGGATAATCAAACCCAGTGGGAGAAGTACCTACCTTTGGTGGAGTTTTCCTACAATAACAGTTATCATAGTTCCATTGGAATGCCACCCTACGAAGCTTTGTATGGGAGGCCATGCAGAACGCCATTGATTTGGGATAGACAAGAAGACCAAGTAACAGTTGGGCCAGAATTGATTCAAGAAATGGAGGAACAGGTGATTCAGATTAGGCATAGACTAAAGGAAGTACAAGATAGGCATAAAAGTTATGCGGATGCACACAGGACCGACCGAAGTTATGAAGTGGGAGACCAGGTTTTCATTCGTATCAGGCCTAATAAGAGTACCATACGGTTTTGGAAGGGGACAAAGTTTTCACCTCGATTTATAGGACCATTCAGGATCCAAGACAAAATTGGACCCGTTGCATATCGTCTCGTACTGCCACCCCACTTGCATAAAACTCATAATGTATTTCATGTATCTTTTTTACGTCATTATGTTGTTGATGAATCACATAAACTAAATTGGAAGGAATTGCAGGTATCGGATGTGGGAACCCTCACGGTAGAACCGTTACGCATATTGGACTGTAGAGTCTGACAACTCAGGAATCGTCTAGTAGACCAAGTTAAGGTCCAGTGGGACAAGTATAGTCCAGGATCTGCTACTTGGGAAGATGCTGAGACATTATGACGGGACTATCCCTCACTTTTTTGACCACCTCGAGAACATGTTTCTTAAAGGTTGGGTGTATGTAATGCCACCTTTTGACTTAGACAACCAGGATTACCTAAGGCCTATATACTTTATTTTCTAGTCACAGTGAAACTATTAAGTGATACACTTAAACTTTAAAATTTATGAACTTTTATGAATGTTTAAATGTTGTTGATACTGATGTATATGATGTGATCTACTACATGAATGTATATTTTACGAATGTTTAAATGTTATTGATAATGATGTATATGATGCAACACATTGTGAGAATGAAGAATTTTATGAATGTTTAAAATACTATTAGGATGATGTTGGATATGATGCATTCTATTTTGGGTAAATGATAATCTTATGAATAGATGTTGAAATTGAATTATGGGATATTATGAGATCTATTTCTAACTGGAAAACCTTGATGTTAATTTATCGGTACAGGGATACCAAATTGAGATGATGATAGTATGCAATTACATGATGATAATGCATAGAAATGTATGAGTTGTGTTGTAGACTAATCTGCAGGTTATGGGCTATGAAATAGCCAAGGGATAATGATGATGAAAGTGGATATCATGACCACTAACCAAGAAACATTATGGTATGAATATTGTATGTGAAATTATATTGGTTTGGATGCATTGCTATGATATGTGGACCAGTGCATGATTTCAGAAAATGACACTGCCCAAAACCGAATAAACGATGACAAAACCTCCAGCAACACGTTGCCACTGTATATTCCATTGTAGGGTGTGTACCCTAGTCCTGTTAGGAGGGGTGGAGGCATTTCCCACCATGTATCCTCCATTGTAGGGTGTGGACCCTAGTTATGATTAGGAGGGGTGGAGGCATTTCCCACCATGTATCCTCTGAAACCTAAAGTCATGGGAGGATGATGTTAGTTCACGCTCCCAAGACGTGTGATGATGACTGTCAGATGTCTGCTAGGGAAGCTTGGTCGAGATAGCGACACTTCTTCTTACAGGTTCTATTTGGAGTTAGGTCAATATAGTTAACGCTCCAAGATAGTCTAGCAAAGGAAGGATAGGAATGGAGATGGAAGTAGGCTAGGGAGGAAGGATGAGTAGTGATAGTTGAGACGGTATGGAGATCTGTCTTGTGGTGGAATTTAATGTTTTCCCTTCAAAAAAAAAGAGAAATGTGTATATATGAATATTCATTATTATGTAACTAAACCACAGTTGTTTAAAATAAAATTTTTGAACCGGATAATAGTAATTAAAGGATTTCTCAAACAATTGATTGGTTGTTGTCTTTTATAAAAGACTAGTCTTGCTGACTGGATTGGATGCATACATAACTTACTAAAGGATGATAGTTTTGATTATTAGTACATGCACGAGACTTGTATGTACTAGCTACACATGCATTTCTTGTACATATACACCAGTATGTATGAGTTTTCTTGACTTACTTACTGATAATGTCGGTTACTTGTTATGAATGTCTGAACCAAGTTTCTTTTCCTTTGTACCATAAGACACCTTAACTTTGGGACGAAGTTTCCTGAAAGGTGGGTGTATGTAACAACCCTAGTAGAATATATACTTAGGGATTATTAAATAAAAGATTTATTAGGTAATTAATTTTGCCTACCATGTTAATAACTAAACAAAGATTGATCTAATGATATTAATTAAGTAGTTATTAATTAATTAAAGGTTATAATTTTGATTAATTAATTAATTAATTAAATACCTATTACATTTAATAACATGAGTATTAAATTTAAAAGATCAATAAGTTATATTGTTTAAATTGAAAAGGTTACGTACACGGAAAGGGATAACATATTAATTACGAGGGGATAAAATAATAAAGGAAAGGATAAGGGGCATTAACTAGGGTAGGTAAGGAAGTAAATGCATGAGGCGGTGAAGGAAGGATATGGAGGAGGAGGAGGTTTACGAAGGGGGTATCATTCGACGGGAGATTTTTGGGGGAGAGATTTTTGGGGGCTCTCTTGGATTTGCAGAGAGGAGTTGAGTTCGGGAGTGGGAAGGTTTAGTACAGAGGCACTGGTTTTCTGGAGGTTTTGGGCACGGGGGCCAGGATATCCATATGATATCTTGGAGCTAGGTAGTTGTCCTAGTTGGCAGGGAGGATAGTAGGTTTGGGCAGTGTTGGTCAGTGCATCAGGCAGCGGGA
Organism: Picea engelmannii; assembly: GCA_009831015.1. Classification (NCBI taxonomy): domain Eukaryota; kingdom Viridiplantae; phylum Streptophyta; class Pinopsida; order Pinales; family Pinaceae; genus Picea; species Picea engelmannii. The sequence continues at coordinate 109,626 of ML810309.1, forward strand.
AGGCAACAACAAAGCAGGAAGGAAACAACAAGGTAGCAAGGCGAATTAGCATCAGACCCAGGTATTTAAATTGTGTATTTGTTTTATTTTGCTATAAAATGTTATTATTTGTTTATAAATCTATATGCGAATGTGCTCAATAAAAGGAATTTTACTATTTTACTATTTTGCTCAATATAAAGGAATTATTGAATTTTATTGTTATGTTGTAGAATTGATTGATGTTAATTAAATTGGCCACTACAATCATCCCAATAGTCTCCAACATTTACTAACTTAGGTGCTTGTTTTTTTCCAATGTTAACTTTCTTAATTTTAATAAGCTGCCCTACAAAAGGTAATTCAATCCCTAGCCCTTCTATATCTCTTTGTCCTTCAATTTATGAAATTTTCACATTCCTAGGATCATCATCTTCATCAACATTAATATTATAACAATCCTGTAACTGTTGAAAAGGCACAATCCATTCATCTTCTTCTTGTTCAAATGGGGGGTTAGATACTTCCTCAAAGACATTCTGTCTTATAATTTGTAAAGCCTAGTCTACTGTGGGGTATTGACTTTCAAATAGGAACGTAGCTATAAATTTTTGGGTCATACCATACCAATCTGTAGTGGCTAAGCACAGTTTTGCTTGAAGATACCAGTTGATAGGTGTAGTGTCTAAGGTGTTAATGAACTTATGTACCCACTTTTATTTATGAACACTTCTCCAAGTTTCCTCGCAACTTCGCACATGGTACTTAGGGAAACTCTAACCTATGTATCAAACTTCACAGCCTTCATTGATCCAGATTATTTTCAGCACAAAATGAGATCGGAGATATAATAAAGAAATGCACAAAGATATCGCAGATATTCAATAATATAACATAAATGTATCAGAGATGCAACCATAAACACAGAGATACAGTAATACATGATTTCTATTAATGAAATAAATGTACAGAGATTGTAAAAATACAGAGTGAAAGACTCGCTAGAATGGTGACAACTTATCTCTGAGAAGAGATGTGACGACTACTCGCATTCGCAAGAAGATGATTACAATGAGGCTCTGAAGGCCTTTTTACAATAAGAAGGAATGTCGAAAACCCTAGACATCCAAAAACCTAACCCTAGGAGATGAAGTGCCAAAAGTCATGTGGGCCCTGTTTGGGTAAGTGAGTACATCAACTTCTTGGAATCGTAACTTTTGCATATGATCTCTGTTTTAGGCGTGTGATAGCTCGTTGAAAAGGTATCGTCGAGGAGATTCATTTTGGTGGCTCAATTATTCCTTTGGATATCATTGAGAACCTCTATCTTGAAAAACCTTCATTTAGGCCCCCAAAATGGCCTCGAAAGTTAAAACCTGCTAAAAATAGTAGGTTGTCAAAATTGCTAGATAACTGTTTTGAGCCATTTGGAAAAGGTGGGTGGCCACCGATATCCACCTGGATCATTCATCTAGGTCTAAAAATCGCACTGTAAACAAGGTACGACATTGTACCCACTCCGTGATGTTATTCTTGTGAGCTTCCCACCATCTAGCTGGCATTGCTTTCAAGGCTTCGGCTAGTGCCAAAAACCTTTGTTGTATTGGTACAATTTATTCAAATTCAAGTAGAAATGTCTCTAAGTTATTCAAGCCATCATAGGAAGATTACTTACTTATGTGCCAATCCAGTGAACCACTTTAGTCAATTTGGCACACCTTCATGTAGAGACTTCATACAATATGTTCTCCCAATTCTCCAATGCTTCTTCTGAATCTGATGAGAATGCACTCTCACTTCACCAACTTAGGTTTTCATCTGTTGTAGGATTAATGTAATCATGATGTCATGTTGTCAAGTTTATAGATGTTCTCTAACTCGTCGATGCGGTCTTCTTCCCTTATAGGTTATGTGTATCTACAAGCTTCATCAGGATAAAGGGGTGCAATGACCCTAAGGCCATCACCTTCAAATCTCATTCTTCTCTTTTTTAGGTCAATAACAATCAAATTGTTGAAAGACCAATCAATACCCAATAATGCAGGATAGGGACAACTATCATCAACAATCTCAATCACTTCGAAGTCTGGAAATTTTCTTACCCCATCAATGTCTATAGGTACATGCTCTAGTCTCCCAAAGGGGCTCATTGCATGTTGTTTATCCATCCTGAGCCTAATAGGAGAGTAAATCAATTTAGGTTTTCCCATCAGTGCCCAAGTCTTCTTTGTCGTAACATTTACTTCTGATCCCAGGTCAAGGACCACATACTCCACGTCGTAGTCCCCAATCTGAGCACTAAGGTGTAGTTCCTTGATTGTCCTCCTTTTCCTAGATACTTGATTCACATCTCTACTCAGCGGAGGATCTATTCTTCCAATTTCATATTGTTTTATCAGGTGTTGTAGTTCCTGCACATCTCTTTCATCTTTAATCAAATTTATACAAGTATACAAGAAGTCCATAAGCTTGCTTACCTCTTTTCCTTACCTAAGTGGGATAGACTGATCAAATACCGGAGGCATTTCACATTCCTTTACTTCTGGTTGTACCTTAGATGAAGAAGAATGTTCTCCTACAAATTCTCTTATTGCTTCTTCAAAAGTATGATTTTATTTCCTTGGATCAAACAACGACACCTTCTCTGCAGCTCTTATGATCCCTGATCCATCTGTAGTCTTTCCTGGAGTCACCCTATATTCTCCTGTAGCAATGTCTCCTCTAGTAATAATAATGACTCAGGGTTCTTCACTGCGAGGTTCAATCGAAATTAGTTGGACTTGTTGGTTTCCTCCTTGTCTTTCCTAAAGTTTAGTTAACAATATTGGACAATCTTTGATGACATGATCAAACGAGTTACAATAGTTGCAAGGAGTACAAGGGCTACGACAACCCCTTTCCAAATGACCTGGTTGGGTGCAGTTATAGAAAATAATCTGACCTCGACCTCGACCCATGCCTCCTCCTCCTCCTCCTCTTCCTCTGAACCCCCCACGAGGGTTGAAGTTTCCTCTTCCTAGGGAGTTGAATTGAGCAACATTCCCTTCTTGATGTATTTCTCCTTGAATTCTATATGTATCCCTTGACCTTTCATGCATGAGGTCATAATCCCTGCAATCCTTCTCATTATGCCCCACATATTTGCAGAATGTACAATAAAGATTGGTGGGTGTCTAGACATATTTATGCATATAATAACATTCACCAGGGCAATGTCTGGTTCTACATACCTCACACCACAGTACAATAGACTACTTCAAAGGGTTAGGGGCTCCATAGGCCAAGTATTCATTAAATAAGGGGAAATGCTCTTTGTCATGGCCCTCTGATTTACATCTGATACACCAAATGTCTTATCTTTTCTTCTTTCCTTTGTCCTTCTTCATGTCTTCAACCTGTAAATATAAACTAGTTAATTGATTCAAAATCTGACCCATACCTGGACTGGATCCTCCTACAAGGGCTACTTCTAGTTTCATGGAAATTTCTAATGCCTCAGCATGTGAATCCACCTTTTGTTTCATCAAGGGAACTCTAATATGTGGCAGGATGGCAGTGATGAACCATTCCTTACGTTGTTCGTCTAGAATTTGAAAACCTAAATGGCTTGTCAAGGTCTTAAACCTCTGATCAAATTCCCAAATAGGTTCATTCACCTTCTGCTTGATTTCCTTCAACTCTGTAATGCACTGTAACTCTGACTTAGGATTCTTGAACTCCACACTCAACGCAGTCTTAATGTCATTCAGTGGTTTAGGTTGTACAGCTCTTGAAACAAACTTCATATACAAGCTCAATGCGTGATCCCTCAAGGTATTACTAAATTGATCTCTCTTAAAAACTTCATCGATGACTTGCTTAATGCTCCATACAACTTCGCATAAGAACTAGTGTTGGTCAGGATCCTCAGATCCATCTCCTATGAAAATGGGTAACCTCGTTTCATCTGTCATGGATCTTCCTTGGTTTCTCAACTGAGTATGTACTAAATTTCTTGTGACAGTTCTCCGAGTGCTCTGACTACTCTGGTTACTCTTATTACTTAATTCTTCTAAAACAATAGGAGGAGTAATAATACTTACTTCGACAGTAGGTGCAGCCCCTGAAGTTTCTGGTTCTTCTCAACGAAGTTCCTCAGTCTCTACTTCCTCTGCCCTTTTGAACTCTGAATACTCCTCGTCTGATATCCCTACTTCTTCTCCACTATAGAAATCTTTGTCTTGTGTCAATGGTTCATAACTTTGCTTAAAAAGGTTCGCAAGAGGAACCTCTTTGAATGATCTCCCACTGCACATGTGTCCACCCTCTGCGTTGTTGTCATTGTCTGAGTTCTTGAACATTAGCTTTAAAATCCAACTAATTACTGTATCTTCAAGATATTCTTCTCATGCAATAACATCTTAATCTCCAGCTTCAAAAAGTGTATAAACTTTCCTCTAGGTCCCTTAAAGAAATACCTCTCTACTTGACTATATGATTCTACTATGTCGATAGAAAACTTATTAATGTACCCTCCAATAGGGATATCAAACCATAGATCCACTGCTCTAGACACAGTGTTATCGACACTCTTGAATTTCTTAATTACCATCATTGTCCAAACCACAGGTGGTCCAGATCTGATCTCAAACTGAGTGTCTTCTAATCTGGCTAACCACTCGTACAACTCCTTATGAACTCCTGCAAAGAAAATATCATGCACGTCAGTAAAGATGTACCTTCCCAACCAGTCTTTTGTACTAATGTTAGGGTTCTTGTTCAACGCTTCGCCGAAGTCCCTTTCCTGTTCTTTTATCCACTTATGAATCTTTGTCTTTCATGGGAACCACCTTGACATTCCCTCAAGAATATCATGGTCCCGACAACAGAACCATTTGTTGGCACAAGGGGCAGACCCCGGGTTCAACTCTAACAATGCACCAACAAACCCTAACTATTGGCCCTTTCGGCAACACCTGCGAAGTAGATGAAGTCTCACTCAAAGTAGCAATAGGGGGGTTGCAGGAAACAAGTGTCTACAACAAGAGGAATAGCAAGATGATTCATGAATAACAAAGCATGATAACTTAGAGATTCTTAACAACATTAAGCTTACTTCGCAGAGTGGCTATATTTCTTATCTTCAATAGGAAAACAACAATGTACTAAAAGTATAATAGGTAGCACACTACACAACATCAATCACATAGAACAATAAGATTTTACGTGGTTCACCCTCTCCCTAGAGCTACGTCCACGGAACTGCGTTTATTGATTAAGTAGATGAAAACATACAATTCTATCTGCGTACTTAGCTGTAGATCCCTCTCTCTCTCTCTTTATTTCCTCTCCCTATGCACTCAGCAGCAGAGTAGATCTTCGCACCCAGGTGAAGATCCAAACTTACAAGAATGTTCTAAGACATAACACTTTTACATCTCAATATCTCTACATCAACAACAACTCTCCTCAACTCTTCTTAGACTTCTATTTATCCTTCTATGACTCTTAGAACCCCTAGACCGAAGTCCAGGTGCAAAAACCCTAGGTACCAAAACCCGCATTTTAAGGACTTCACCAACCTGTTCTTCCTTCTTCTCCGTGAGGTGATCCAAAGCACCTATTAGTATCTTCTTTCGCTTGCTGACCTATCCACAATTCATCTTCCTTGCTGCTCTGTCTTCCTAGATCTTCTCTTCCAATGACTTGCTTTCCTTTACTTCGCTCCTTCTTTTCTGCTTCTTTAACCACTTCGACCCCTCCTTGGTTTGTGTACCTTCCACACACTTCATAATTTGTCTTTATTCTTCCTTAATATATGACCAAGGGCCAAAAAAATTACAGTTCCAATGGGTTCCAAAATTGGTAGTGCATTGAAGGGTCTAATGGAAGATACAAAATACGGTATGAATATGGAGGGTGCACCACTAGGAGGGAATAGAGTAGGGGGAGCATTGGGGACAAGCTCGAGGCATAAGACTATGGTGGGGATGGAAACGATTGATACCAAAACTACAATATATTTTTACCAATTGTTATGGTCTTGTTCCTAAGAAACTTCCATGGTATCTTATACCTGGGTCAAACATCTTCAGCACCCATTTGGCCTGACCAACCCAAACTTATTCCTTCTTGCGAACTACTTTGTATATTGTCTCCTTGTACTATCACATTCCCTTGAAACTGTTGGCATCATTCATTCCTCCCCTAAATATGTGCTCCATTTTCTTTGGTCCTCCCACTATTGTTGGAGACTCCCCCTTTCTTTGTCTTGCGGCCTCCTAGATTGTTGATGTTGATTCATAGTGCTTCTTATTGACTGGTGGCACCATATTCATATGGGTACAATACTATGACCTCTGAGATGACCACCTGAATCCTTCCCAAGTTTCCCCCATGGTGGTGTAGTCTAAACATTCTACGTTTAATTGGTATTTTTCATCTAAATCTAGTGATCTAAATCTAGGAAAAATCAAAATTTTATGTTGTTTAACTTTCATTTATGAATGAATAAATCGATTCAACGTCCTGAGAAACCCCTGGGGAACTCGGATTACATAGACTTAACCACTCAACAAGCTATTTATTGTGCCATGGACTATTGTCCCTTCGTTATACAAATGGGAACTTTGGGACATTGCAGTATTGGTCAATACCAACCATCATATGACTTTAGAGGTCACATTAACCAACATCTGACTTGAAATTCTCTCATAGCCTATCTGGCAGCACAACCGATCTAGGTCAGGAATTGTCCAACCTGCCCACATCATGCAAGCTTCTAATATGTACTATGTTCATCCATTAATGTTTGTACTTACCAATCATATCTCTTGTCCATTCATGTTTAATTGACGTATGGAGGTAGGGCGAGCATAATTAGCTCACACCGAACATTTTTTATCCCCCATAGAAAGCATAATTAATGTCTCGATCGAGACAACACGGGCATAATTAGACGGAGCTGGACATTTTTAGCCCTCATAGCAGGCATAATTAACATATCGATCAAGACAATGTGGGCATAATAAGCCCATGATGTACATTTTTACCCCCTTAGCTAGCATAATTAAGGCCCAATTAGGTGTCAAACACACCTATGACACAAAACTTTGTTGACATGGCAGTTACACGTAGGTGCCACATAGGGAGGCCGCGGGGCAATGGTGGTCACGATGGTGATGTCATCAGTCTTGAAAACCATTGAATCCAAGTCGAAAATACGACAAACACTAAACTATGTCATATGTCCGACAAACGTCAGGGGACCAAGAAAAAAATATAATGAAATTTTGAGAATTAACGAGTAACGTCCAATGATAAGGTGGATTTTGTCTATAACGTCGAAACACCCCATCGGACTTCAACACCATATGTAGTAGTGTATTACTCTCTTTTTATGACCTCACCCTATATAGAACCACACATGCTCTTGTCAATGACCCATAAACTAGTTTCCTCAGAACAAAGACAGAAATATGAGTAAATGGTTGTAAACCCAACACATGTAAGATAAATGAGCATAATCATTGTTTCTTTTTTCTTTTTTCAAGTCCTTTGAATCTACACATACAAAATCAATGAGCCTAAACATTCTTTATTTTTTCCTTCTTTCAAGTCCTTTGAATCTGCATATAAGGCTTATACTTTCCCTTTTGATACAATGGTATTGCCACCTTCGAAACTTTGGTCCTCATTTGCACACTGGAACTTTGGTTTATGTGCCTACTCTAGACCTTGGAATGATGTGCACTTTCTTTGTCACAAAATAACATGGTTTGGATGTGATGTATGGAAGAAAAAATATTTTTGGCGTGATGCGATATGTCATGCAAGTATAAAGTTTTGGAAAGTGCGATGTGTAGCATGAAAGGAAACTTTCATACAATGCCATATGTCACTATGAAGGAAAGTTTGCAACGATGTGCTATGTCACGATCAGAGAAAGTTTACATCAATGTGATGTGTCACAACCAAGGAAAGTTTACAACAATGTAATGTGTTGCATGAAATGAAACTTTCATAGGATGCGATATGTCACACAAAAGGAAATTTTGAAAGTTTGCAACAATGTGATATGTTGCAACCAAAGAAAATTTACAACAACATGATGTGTCACAACCATGGAAATTTTATAATGATGCAATGTGTCGCATGAAATGAAACTTTGACACGATACGATATCTCATACAAAAGGAAACTTTGATGCAATGAAATATGTCATACATAATGAAGTGATATGTCGCACGAGAGGAAACTTTGATGCCATGCAATATGTCTCATGAAAGGAAACTTTGACACAATGTGATATGTCTCACTAAAAGAGGTTTGATAAGTGATATGTCACGTGAGTGGAAAGATTTGGCAAGTGTGATATGTTGCACAAAAGGAAATTTTACATCGATGTGATATGTCGTGAACAGAGAAAGTTTACAATCATGCAAAATGTCACAACTATAGAAAGCTTATAGTGATGCAATATGTCAGAATGGGGCAACTTTCTGCATGATGTGAAAAGAGAGTTTTGGACAAATTTTGAAAAAATATCTAAGGACAAAACTCCCATTTGCTAGCCACATTTTGAACAAATTTTGAAAAACTTTCTAAGCACAAAACCGACTCTCAAATAAGGAGAAAGATTAATGCACATTTTTAGGTTTTTGCTAGCTCAATAGATTCATAAGTTTCTTATAATCACTTCTAAGAATGAAATAATGACCAAATTTAAAAATAAAACAATTTGACCTTTTAACCTTATAACATGTACTTTTTACACCTTCACAAATAATTGCTAATTAAAATTGTTTTTTCAATATTATATAACATCCCACTTTTTACACCTTCACAAGTAATTAACAATTAAAATTGTTTTTTTAACATTATAAATTTGAAACAATCAATACTCATTACTCATGACTTTCATAGTGACTATAATCATTGGACTAGTCCCAACATATTTTGGAATAATTAAATTTGTAAAATTTATAATTGAAAAGAAGGCGAGAATAAATATCACTTCATTCCAACATATCAAGCAAATTTGTAAATTTTATAATTGAAAAGAGGGTGAGTATAAATATCACTTCATTTTAACATACCTCGAGATACCTTTACTCAGTTTTATAACTTAAATAATTTTTTAGAGTTTCTTTCTTTCCTCACACTTAGCATTTTCATTTTCATCATACTTAATATAAAAATTACTTCGTAAAAATGATAAAAAATATTTAATAAAGATGGTTCATCTCACAAATCCAATAAATAGATATAAAAAGAGAATTTCTCCTCGGATAACGGAAGATGCTGAATTTTTGCTGGATTATGAAGTTACCGTCTTATACAATTTTATCATTACCATGATCATGTTTTGTATATTAGCCCATTTTAAATAAAAATAAAAATTGATATTTAAATAGAAAATAAAAGTAAAGAGGATTAATATTCTCTAAAATATACTTATTTAAAAGATTTTATACTGTATTTTACAGTGCAATGTATCACATAAGTCCTTTTGATATATTTTGATATATTTTAAGAAAAGGAGCCTTTTGATATATTTTTAATTCAATGAGATTAAAATCATTTATATTTGCAAGTTGAAGGATAATAATTTGAATGGTAAGAAGATTGGTTTTGTAATCTTCTTACCTGGGTTCAAATCTTTGATGAAACATTTTGCTATTACAATGTTGTCACGAAATTTTAAAAATAAAATAAATAACACAGTAATGCAACTCAAAACCTTTTTCTTATTAGTGTTGGCTTTCAAGCTGTTAACACTAACCTGGGGTTTAACTATAAACACTGCTCCTACTTCTAATTAGAAAATAAAAAATAAAACACATATCCTTTGTTAGTGCTGGCTTTCAAGCTGTGTTAACACTAGCCCGGGGTGTAACCATAAACACTTTTCTTCCTTCTAATTAAAAAAATAAAAAAATAAAACTAATATCCTTGTGATGTCTTGCAGTATGCCTTCAACAGTAATAATCTCCTTCACTCCTTCAAATTTAATTTACGGGCAGGCTGGGCAGCTCAACGGTCCCTCAACCTGAAACCCCACGACACTCGCATTATTCAGAAACCGAACGCGACGGAGCTACGAATGGCTTTTGCGGAGTAAAAGTATCGCCAAATACAGCATCATATGACCCCGATGCATACCGTTGGAGCTGCCCTAGCACCGGGTAGGGCACCCTACAACCTTTTTCAGTACGACAATCGCCACTGCCTGCCCCACAATCTCCTGGTCCTCCACGGTTGCCGAAGATGAATTTCACGAGCTTGGACAGCGTACCTTTCGCCGTTCGCCCGGGCTTCTTCTCGGCCCTGTGCTCGGACGCCTTGGTCCATTTCTGCTTCAACTTGATCTGCCCCATACAGCCTACCTCGGGCGAGGTCGGTTCCCCGGATTCGAACCCGGCACCTTTGCGCGGAATTATGGAGCCCCAGTGTGCCTTTGCAAGACGATGCCTGGAAGGGCTCTTAAAGTCTCTGTCGGGACTGAAGGGAGCCACAGTCAAGACTGCAATCGGCGATCTGATCACATGGAAGGAATTCGTTGGCATTTGACGCCCGGGACTGGCTGCCATTTCGCTGTAGAGAATCGAATTCTGGGTGTCAGAGATCCATCCATATAATTCGGAAGGCCTGCTTTATTCCTTTCTCCCAACCAAGTTTGCCTTATATGGACTTTGAATGGAGTTATCGGGCGTGCAAGTTAGAGCTGGAGGGATATCAACCGACCCACCGTTGTTGGGTCCTGCCGTGCTCGCGTTGTGTGAGTAGATTTCACGATGATCATCGTGCTTCAGAAGGTATAAATCCGTGTGTTTAACTCTTGATGGGACATTCATGGTGGTTTTTTGGTGAACAGTAGTAAGCAATATCAGAGGTCGTGGGTTCGAGTTTACTCGGCGCCTCTGAAAACTACCGAATTACGCCGCCTGAACTTATTAAAACGTAACAACGTCCATGAGAAGATATAGAAGTTTAATGATTAAACAAATACCTTATACCCACTCCATTAAGTTGATGGAAAGCTAAGTGCGCACTACGTGAAGGTCGCTTGCTTTAGCACCTCGTGAATGGTAGGGGCGTAGAATTTTAGCAACTTTGATGCAGACATGATATTTGCAACCTTGACTAAGTTACCTAACCCTAGCTTCTCACACCTATCATGAGACAGATAACTTTATCTTGTGGGTTAGTGTTGAAAATCCTATATTGTCTTTGAAGTTGATGGGGGTGTTAAAATATTTACACAAGGATAAAATGTGTGGGCCCAATGATGTCATGTTTTACTTCCATAAATTGATTAAAAAACCAATTTTTCCTTTTCTCTCACTGTCAAATTTCAACACAGTTATCATAAGAAATAATGTGATGGTAGACTATGGATCACCTTGAATTATTCTGGGAGAAAAGATGGTAATATATTATTATTAATTATTAATTTATCCATGTATTGTCAAAGGTTCAAGCACGCATCATGTAACTTTCATTGCACTCACTAGAGAATTTATAGGAATTATTATTAAAGCAAATCCTAATCATAAAATCTATTATTATATATCTGATTTTCTGACCCAATGATATCATAACAACGAGAATAATTGCATTAACCTTTATTTAAATAGCTTTAACTTCTAAATGGGTTTTGGGTTTTGTAGTTATTGTTATTATCAAAGCGAAAAAAGGGTTTGTATTATTATGATGATGAGGATGGTAATAATGATGATTAACATTTACTAATATCAAATTTGGTCTATCATACTTTTGGTCTATTATACCTTAAGAAAGGTGAAAAATTACTTGGTTTATTTTAAAATTTTATTTATATGCTCGAAAAGTTTTAGAAGAGTTATCAAGTTAAAGAGAACTACACAGTTCTAGTTTTGGGGGGGTCCAATTATTTATCCTGGTTTTAAAAATGGTGGTTTTTAGTCATTTTTTCATGCTTCTTTAAATCTTAAAAATATTTTTTACCATTTACTTTTTTTATGTTACCATTTTTTGTATAATTTTGTCTTCTTAATTAATTTATTGTTCCATATTTTTTAAATATAGTGAAAAACATCATTTTTAACACATTGTTTACCTTTACTTCAATACATCCAAAAAAATTGTAGTTAAATAACACTATTTTTGAATATTTAGCAAACAAATACACATTTTATAGCCATATATAATAAAAAACCTATATATTTTGGTACATATTACTTAAAATAACATGTCAAATAAAACATTTTTATGGACATAATTGAACAAAAAAAGTCAAAATTTTATAAAAAAATTATCATTTTATTTCATATTTTTATACATTTGAAGCAAAAAAAATGACAACATTTAATAAAATTTTCCAATGTATAGTGATTCACATACAAATAAAATGAAAAAATAAACCAATAAAAAGATTCATCACAAAACAACAATAGATACATCTTTATTCTTATTTTAAAATATGAAAGTCAAAACATTACCGTTATAGCTCATAAAAAATTTGCAAAATCGAGCATCGTCTTCAAAGGCATCTTTAAACTAATCAACAATATCATATATCCCAAACTCATCATTCTCAAAAGACACATTATCATCGTCTTCGACGTCATTTTGTGCTTCCATTGTGTCATTTTGTTCTTCCATTGGTTCTTTGATATCTGCAAGTTCTCCAAAGTGATCATTTCCAATCATTCCTTCTAATGGTACTTGAGGTTCTGATCTAGATGGATATCGGTGGCTACCCACCTATTCCAACTGGCTCATTTTAACAGTTTAATCTTAGTTTTCGAGTCCCAAACTTTCAGAGTCGTTTTAAGGCCCTAAATAGCATTTTTAGGTCTCTCGACAATTAGACTGCAAATGAAGTTAGAGTTTGATGGCAACATGTGTAGTCCTTAGATAGACCTTTCCAACGAGCTATCGTGCGCTCCAAACGAAGATTGTCTGCCAAAGTTACGCCCCTAGGAAGTTGATACACCAAACTACTCAAAATGAGGTCCACAAAACTGTTGGCTTTTCATCTTTTGGAGTTAGGGTTTTGGATTTTCTTTATGTTAAAAATTCCTTTAGAGCTTCATTGTAAATCATCCTATTACGAATGCGAGTAGTCGTCACATCTCTTCTTAGAGATAAGTTTCCACCATTCTAGCGAGTCTTTCACTCTGTATTTTTACAGTCTTTGTACATTTTCGCTCATTAATAGAAATTGTGTATTACTGTATCTCTGTGTTTATAGTTGCATCTCTGATATATTTCTATTATATTGTCAGATATCTGATACATCTCTGTACATTTATTTATTATATCTCCGCTCTCATTTCATGCCGAAAATAATTTGGATCAGTGGTATCAGATCAACTTGTTCTTGATCATTTTCCAATGCATGTCCCCGATGAGGTCTTTGTATAGAAAGTTGGGTCTCAAGCTTGTCTCTGTTGAGGAAAATCACTCTCACATGCCCAAAAAACCCTCCATGGCGAAAGAAAAAAAAATGATAGAGCAGACAATTCTATCAATCTGTTACTTGAGCAAGCTCTCACGCGACAAAGGGACAAAATGATGGAGAATTTTTCCCACATCCTTCAACGCCTTCCGATAACAACAAACACATCTTCATCAAGAGGCCACTTTGGAGGCACCTCGCCTTTCAAGGTACAAGTTAATTTTGATATTCCCATATTTGAAGGACAAATAGATGCAAATGTCCTAGAAAAATGGTTAAATCTGCTAGAAGGTTATTTCGTTGTTCATAATTTCTTCGACAAGGAAAAGATCACCTTCGCACTCCTTAAGGCTCTCCCCCATGTCAAAAATTGGTGGGAAACATATTGGGAGAAAAGTTCCATAGATGAGTCTAGAATATATGTGGTCGAACCCACTTGGGATTTTTTTGTGGATGCAGTAAAGGAACAATATTACCCTGTTGAAAACTATGAGGACCAGTACATGAGATGGACCACATTGTGGTAAAACAGGGGCCAAGTAGTGCTGGATTTCACTAATACCTTCCACACATTGCACACCAAGTTGGGTGTCAAAGACTCTGAGCGAAATTTGATTCTGAAATATCGCGTGGCTCTACAAAGATACATCCAAACTGAAATGAATTTTTTGGACATCTCATCACTCGATGTTGCTTATCGATATGCCATTAAAATCAAGTAGAAATTTAAGCACCAAAACAAACGGGATTTCAGGTCTGCAAATCTGCAACAAAAAAAGTATGATAAATATGTCCCTAACAAACAGCCTCCTGAAAACCAGTCCAAGCCACGTGAAAAGAAGGGTCACTGAGAGACGAAGAAGGACACCGAAAAATGGTGCGATTTCCACAAAATCCCCTGGAACAACACCGATGAATGTCGCTCAAAACAATCATTGGTGGACGAGATCAAAGACAAGGAGTCTAACCCTGATTCAAAATATGATTCAAAAAATACTAATAGAAGACAGATCATAGATGTAGATCCTACTGTTATTGTCACGACCATAGCAATTCAACCAAAAGAACCAACATATCCTGAAGAGGGGGAGCACCTTTTTCATTCATAGATGTGGGTGAAGGGGACCCTACTGCATTTTATTGTTAATAGCGGAAGCCAGAAGAACCTCATCTCAGTAGAGGTTGTCAAACAATTGAAATTTTCGATAACACCACACCCGTAGCCATACAACATCGAGTGGCTTCACCAGGGACAAGATCTTTGTTTCAACTAGCAGTGTCAATTGTCATACAACATCCATCCCTTCAAGGATGAGGTATCATGCGATTTTTCCCCGATGGATGTCTATCATTTTCTCTTGGGCCAACCATATATGTGGAAGCTCTATGTTATTTATGAGTCTTGACCCCGTAGTGTGATTATTACTCTGAGGGGTCATCTCTACAGAATACCAGAGGTAATTCCGACTACTGTCCCACCTAAACAGTGCTACAAGGTAGTATCTCATACTATAAAATTCAGCTTCTTCACAATTTGTTCAAAAGGTGAACATAATGATATTGCCACCACTACAACCTCGACCCAAGCACCTTCTATCCAACAGAAGCGGGTCGATAAGACTGCAACAAAGCGCAAATATTCCTTCTACACACATACATCTCATGTAGCCCAACTGGTTGAATATATCCATCCCCTCCAGCAATAGGTTCGTTACATCCTTCCACAAACCAAGCAACGCAACACCTCCAACAAGGCAAGCAATGCACCAAGATTCAATTACAACAATCACTTTCCCCTCTCCCCCTAGAACTCAACACAATGGAGACCATTGCTTCCTAAGGAGGGAGGATTGATCTAGATGGATATCGGTGGACACCCACCTATTCCAACTGGTTCATTTTCGCACTTTCAGTTTGGTTGTTTTATTCCTAGTTTTCGAGTCCCAAACTTTCGGGGCTATTTTGAGGCTCTAAACAACGTTTTTAGGGCTCACCACAATTAGAATGTAGACAATCTACCCAAAAAGAGTTCCACAAAATTGTTAGCTTTTCATCTTCCAGGGTTAGGGTCTTGGATTTTCTTTATGTTAAAAAGGCCTTTAGAACCTATTTTAAATCATCTTATTGCAAATGCAAGTATCCGTCACATCTCTTCTTAGAGATAAACTGCCACCATTCTAGCGAGTCTTTCACTCTGTATTTTTACAGTCTTTGTACATTTTCACTCATTAATAGAAATTGTGTATTATTGTATCTCTATGTTTATGGTTGCATCTCTGATATATTTCTATTATATTGTTGGATATATGATACATCTCTGTACATTTCTTTATTATATCTCCACTCTCATTTCATGCCGAAAATAATATGGATCGAGTTCCTTTGAAATTTTTTCCACCTTTGATTCACTAAAATATCGTTTCCTCAAGCCAACTTCTTGCATTTCATCTAGAAGAGTTGGAATAGAATTAATTCTTTGTTGAATAAAATTGCACTACATTGGGTCACTTTCAATGGCTATGCAATTCCTTCCTTTCTATAGGAAATGCACTAATGTTGTACCTAATCACCAAATACAAAATAAATAATGAAGTTAGATATTGTAAAAAGACAAAAATTAAAAATAATATAAGATTGAAGTATGATTTCATAAATATTATATCATAATTCTTACCTAAACTTGAGAACAAATCCAAAACCCAATCTCCTTATTTTGAAAATGTATCTATAAGATAATTAATTAATGCTTGTGGTTTTTGATAAATGTTAACCATCTCTCATTTCAAATCTTTTTCTTCATATGTTAGCTTTGTAGCCACAACATTGTATACCAATATACTAATAGGAGTCTCTCCATCCTTTTCATTGACAATAATAGAATTATAAGAATCATCATTTGTCCAGGTTGTAATATGTTTACTCTCAAAATCATGTTTAAATGATTCTCTATTGGAGCTCTGAATATTAGGCTCATACCTGTAACATAAATACATGCAAATTCAATTAACTTGTGAATTAATAAAATTGTTTTCTAATCTTAATTGCTAAACATACACTTTCAATATCTTACCAAATAAACCACCTCCTTGTATTTTCTTTCCCCTTGAAGCTTGGTTGTACTAATCCTTGTTGTGTGTCTGAATGACATACTAGAAATCTCCAAAATGGTGATGTTGCAACTTCTGTAAATCCCATAACCACTTTATTGAAATCTTGGTAAGTATAATGCTCAGTATAATATCCAATGTTTTGGATATTATAACCACGAGGGATATCCACAATAACTAGGGAGTATTCTTTTTTAGGAACAATATTTGCAAGTTTTTCACAATCACCTAATATCACTTTATATTGAACAGTGTCGAGCCCATTCCAAATGTAGTGATCAAGGGTGTCATCAAGTTAAACATTTTGAACATGTCTCCTTTATATTTCAAACTTGATTTTTTGAATAAAACTTTTGAAAGTTTCAGGTACTCCATCTGCATTATTTTTTGGCATCTTTAATGAAACAAACAAACATATAGTTATATATCTATAACTATTAAAATAGAAATAAATTGACTTACAAACGAATAATATGAATGTAATAAATCAACATACATTTTTTAATGCAACAAAAAATTGTTTCAATACTGATGAAGAGCTTGAATCTGGATAATTGAGTTTAACATCATCCCAACTTTCTTCATTCAACATCTTGACCATTTCCTCTTGTATTCTTATATACACATTGTGACTAAATAAAACAAAAATAATTTTAAACTGATATGTTAAATTGAAAAAATTAATTTTCTTTTCAAAACATAAATAAAAATAACTCAACAAACTTACTTTTTAAATTCATCACACATTTCTTCCATTGACAATTCTCCCGACCTAACACATGATAATATAGTTATGATAAGTTTATCATCCTTCATTCCTTGTATTGATCTCCAAGGTGTTATAGTCATATCATCTGGAAGATTTTTTATTTCAAGACCTGTCTTACTTGTTCCATATATCAATGGTTTAGCCTTTTTAACTCTTTGATTTTTATACTAATATTTTCCCATAGGGTGAAGCTCTCATCTATCAAATCTCATACATGTCCACTTCTAAATACCAATTGAAAATAGCTATCCATAGCTCTAAATATATCACTACCTTTGCGATTTTTTTTTATTTTGTATTTTTATCCTCAAGTGGGAATCCTATTTCCATACAACATTGCTTCTGAAACTTGACATCAACATTTGATCTCTCCCAATGACATATTTCAGAAAATTCATTATGGATAAATCTCACCCTTTGAATGAAAGTCATAGACATTCTGTACTCATTGTCTATGTTATGATCCCATGCCAGTAACTTTCCTTCTGAATCTGTTAAACCAACATAATTTATGCATTTGACTATCTTAAAAAGAGGATTATTGGGATATTCTTGCATCAATTCTCTTCTAGCCTCTAAAGAATGATTTCCTCCAATCACATAATATTTGTAGTCAAAAAATTTGATCTATCAAATTTTTTCCTCGTAGGAACTTCCATTGGGTCAACAAAAACTAGGTAGTCAACCACATGTGCCTATGGATTGCACCTAATCAATGCTTTCAAATTGTGAATATGCAAGTGATGCGGTTTTCTAATTTGATATTTTTCTTTCCCTTCTGTGGGTTTATAAAGTTGTTTCACATTCAACTTAAATGTGTGGCCATCATCAACTAAGTTTTCCTTCCTCATTCTATTTTGAATGGAATTTTGTATTGTTTTCATAATACCATCCTCTAGATCAACACCCGGTGTTATTATTTCTCTACTACCTTTAGGACTTTCACTATAATACTATGAGCTAACGATGTCTTCTTGAACATTATCAACATTGTTTTCTTCCTCTTATGATTTAAATGTGTTTCATCTAAATCAATGATTTCTTCATAATCAATAGGAATAGACTCATCATCAGCCATCACCCTTTTGTGTTTATCTTGTTTATTATTTTTGCGAAGAGTGATAACCTCATTGGGACCAATCTCAAAAAAACCTTCATTTGGAGTTTCCTGATTTTCAAATGTAACCCTTTTATGATTTCTAGAATGAGGAATTTTCTTTTTTCTTTCATGTTCTTGTTTGTCTACTCTTGCAGGTTCAACCTCCATTACTTTCTGTTTCTTTTCTCTTCCTTCTTGTGTCTTTTGAATATGAAAAGCGTTGATGACATCCATTATATTATTCTCTATAGAGTAAATCCCCACTAACATATGTGAAAGTNGTTTGTCTACTCTTGCAGGTTCAACCTCCATTACTTTCTGTTTCTTTTCTCTTCCTTCTTGTGTCTTTTGAATATGAAAAGCGTTGATGACATCCATTATATTATTCTCTATAGAGTAAATCCCCACTAACATATGTGAAAGTCGTTTGGCAAAATCCTGTAAAAATAAAATACAAAATTTTCATGTTAAATAAAATTAAAACATTACCATGATACTAAAAATAATAAACAACACAAAAATAGAAATAAAAAACTTACATTTCCTTTCTCAATGTCATCAATGATGGCTGCACATAATTTTGAAAAACATTCATTCTTGTTATAATTGCTCAATTTGAAACAATATCTAAACTTGATATAAGTTCTGCCTTGTTTGACAAGTGCATAAACAATATATGTGGCTGGCACGAAACATATATCTCGTAACAAGCCAAGTGCCTGATAATTTCCTTGCACATGTTCTAATTCTGCACAATACAAATATATATGATATCCATTGTTGCCTTGTTTGTCTTTAACAAACCAAGAATAGTCCATTTTGTTTTCACCTTCCATAGATTTCCACTCTCTAACATTCTTCATTGCCCTTGATAGCTTAGGTGTTATGCTATCATTTTGTTGCCTAACATTCATGGAGGTTCCAGTTGCATTTTTGGATTACATTATTGCAGGTTGTGATCTATATATATTCATAGATAATCTCTTTCCTGCCATTTTCCTATAAGATAAAAAAAATAAAATTAGTCCCTTTACATTATAATAAACTAAAAAAAAAGCATTGAATATAACAACTAATTTAAAAAAATAAAATAAAAAAAATTGACCCATGGGGTTGTTAGGCTTATGTCGGAACTGTGCCTTGGTCGTGTGGGGATGGGGCAATTCCTAACATCGCCCCATCCCCCATGGCCAAGCCCCGGGCATGCCCAGGGCTTGGCCACGGGGGGGGGGTTGGGATGATGCCCGACTTCGCCCTAGCCCGGTCAGCCCCGTGGCCAAATATCCCAGGGCTTGGCCATGGGGGGGGGGCTAGGGCGATGTCTGGCCATCCCTGTGGGCATGCCCACAACATGGCTTGGCCACGAGATTGGCCCCCCATGACCAAGTCGTAATCCTCAGACTATGACTTGGTCATGGGGGGGCAGCCTTGCGGCCAATCTGTGGGCATTCCCACAGCTTGGCCATGGGGATGGCTTGACTAGCACGATGTTGGGCATCGCCTCAGCCCCCACGATCAAGCCCCTCCCCCCATGGGATAAATAAGTAAACATGAGAAATATTGTATTTAACATGTAAATAATGAAATAAAAGAGTAAAAGTTGTTTTTATTTTTTAAGAAAAAATAAGAAAAAAAATTGGGGGGAAATTTTGTAGGGAAAATTTGGGGGG
>ML810309.1:129778-143133 GCA_009831015.1 Picea engelmannii
GGGAGGGTAAGCATTTGTATCATTTTATGTTCTTAGAGAGAAGGGATGGCTTCGTCAGATAAAACAGATTTTATTTTTGAGACATCAACAAATTGTTCACATACCTCTTCTGTTGGGACTAGGAAATGCGATAGAAATGTTTGTAATGAAAATGAGGCATCATATTTTTCATCTAGTCATAATTTTGATCACAGTGCAAGCAATTTTATTCAACATTGTAATACCCCAAGGATGAGCCCTAGTTGTATTATGAATGGTAAACATGTTTTGTAGGCTGGTGAGTCGAGCAATTATAAGATGGTAGGGCTTATGTGTTAGTAGGTCGGAGAGCCTAGGTGTTAAAGGCCAAGAGTCTGTTTTGTACATGTAAATATTCATATCATTAATATAAAAACATCGTTGTGTGTAGACCCACCACAAAGAAAGAGTGATGGGGGACTAAGCTTCCACTAGGCTGGGTAAGGGAGAGGGGGCTAAGAGGTTGGAAAGAGGGGATAATCTTAAGGGCTTAATTCCAAGAGAAAAATAATTTATTGTTATTCCAAAAATAGGTTTTTATCCTAAGTTCTTTTTGGAGGATGGGTGACTTCCAAATGGAAAGGAACGCGCTTCATGGGTGACATGTGTCAGCTCAAGCACATGCAATTTAATCTAGTAAGTCAGCTTGTTGGGGGGTTCTCTTCCCATTCTTCCATCCTCTCCTAACTCGCTTGGCCTCTTTTGTCAACCTCTGTGTTTTCACACACCTCTAAAACCACTAACTGGGGAAGCCGACCTGTGTTTTCCTGTGAAGCCCAGAATATCTGCACTTGCCAAAACCAAGCTGTACTCTGCCTTACTGAATTTTTGGTTGTTTCCATTCCCTGAGATACATTGAACCTTTGTTGTTGTCCTCACCTTCCTGGAACTAAGATGAAGATTGGTTGAAGAGGCAAGTTGTCAGGCCTGTGATCATCTCTCTCCAGGTAAGAGAGTTTGTTGGGAAGTGATTTTCTACTAGAGAGAGTCCAGCACCAACTACAGAGCTCTAAGAATTCTTGATCTGGCTTGTTGTCAAGACCCTGAAAATGGAAGTGGAGCAGCTGATGGACTATGGAATAGTGAAGGTGCATATTCTCGGGGTGGAACATGCATGTGGGGAACGAGAGTTTGTGAGTAATGGGCATAAGAAGGCTCCTAGAGAGAATCCTTCCAGTTGCACTGTGCAGTTTCCTGTAACCTCAGCCTAGTCTAGGATTCCCTTTCCTTGGGTGGAGCTTAGTCCCATCGCGGGGGTGACCCACTGCTGAGTGTGATGAGCAGTGTGGTGTGAGGCTGGGAGGTTCGTGGAAGGTCTGCATGTAGTTAGTGGTTTTACTCTGGTTAAAAGATAAGTATCATTTATGTGCTTAATTATGTATGTTATCCATGTTTGTGATTCATGAAATGTTATCATGTGTTCCATTGCATGTATGAATTACCGTCGATTCCATTTGAGTTTTCATGGTAGCAGTAACTCTATGTTATGTTTTAATTTCATTAGAAATGCATGCTAGATATACATGTATGTTCTGTAGTAGCATTGCCCGACTTGTTGGTGGCTGGGGACATTACAATTGGTATCAGAGCTAGTTGAGCTAAGTGAAGTGTGTGAGCAGTGGTGTTAGCCATCTTGTTGGTGGCTAGGGAGGTTACGAATTGGTATCAGAGCCAAGGTTTCAACACTGAGCCTACATGGGCCAAGTTAGTGGAAGTTCAAGAAAAAGTTTCGGAAAACAATTGTTGTCAAAATGAACAAAATTCAATATTAGAACCAAGGTTTTAGGTGGAAATTGTATCAAGAGGAACCAATTTTGAACCTCAAAAAATTTCTGAGTGCCAAGAGGTTACCTCGACCATGTTATGAAGCTCATGAGGTGTAGATGTATTATTAAACCATGACAGATGTGGTATTGGGCCATAGAGTAATGCTGATCTATTCAAGAGAAGGAGGACAAATCACGAACATAGATCTGGGAGAAGAGATCAACTGTTAGATCAAGCAAAAGAGCAGATTGTAACTTCAAAATTCAAATATCGAGAGAAGGGGGATGTGCTGATGCACAAACTTCCGAGACCCGAAGTTCCAAATCAAAAGAGAAAATCGTAACTTCAAAATTCGACGATCAGGAGAAGTGGGATGTGTTGATGCACAAACTTCTGAAACCCGAAGTTCCAAAGCAAAAGAGAAAATCATAACTTTGGAATTCAACGATCGAGAGAAGTGGGATGTGATGACGCACAAACTTCCGAAACCTGAAGTTCTGAAGAAAAAGAGAAAATCGTAACTTCGGAATTCGGGAGAAGTGTGGTGTGTTGGTGCACAAACTTCTGAAGCCCGAAGTTCCGAAGCAAAAGAGATGAAGTGGTGAGTCATGATGACATCACTTGGAGGTGACATGGACCTCTCCTATACCTACCACGTACCCCCACCTAGAATGTTGTCATCTGTACTATCTGGGCCTTGAGGTTACAAGACATAGTTAAAGGTCGGTGGACCCACACTAGCGTTGATCATGATACATCAAGATTGATGGCCAGGGGGCATTGCGGGGACCCAAGTTGCACAAAAGTTAATTTCCCAAGGTAGTCCTGCAATCCAAACCATGGTTTTACCAGGGGGTTATGTGTCAACATCAGAAGAATTGTGGGATGAAAGGTGGGTTACTCCAAACCATCGATGCATGCCCCCATAATTTGAAAGGCGTTAAGTGATATGACTATTCGGTATCTTAGTTCAAGTATGGAAGTCATGGGTCTAGTGGATGCATGGCACCAGTTGTGAAACCCAGAGACTTGACACTCTGGAAGAATGTTTCATAAGGGAATGAAAGGAATAACTTTCAAAAGTTTCATAACACTGAGGTGATGAGACGTAATGATGTCACCAAAGTTGACATGGATGTGTTCGAAGATTAACGGTTCAGGAGAAGTGAGGTGTGTTGATGCACCAAATTCCGAAGCCCAAAGTCCTGAATAAGTGCCTATCAACTTATCGCTTGGTCACAACCCATGGTCGCATGGGTTGGGGGCTAAGAGGAAGGGGCTAGTGCCCGAAAAATATTACAGAACAGAGCAGAGCTAAGAAAGAAAATGGAATCTGAATTTTTTCTTTGAATAAGATTGGTTTATGAATACTGTGGAATTTATTAAGGACTGATGGCTTGACAAATTTCAGTTGACTGCACATTGTGTTTGCAGAGTTAACGATTGTCAGAACCAAACCAAAATGGAGGAGGCACAAAATTCTTCCAGTTCAGAGAATGAAGCTAGAGGAATGGATGTCCATTTGGGAGTTGAAGGATCAAACTCCAAAGGACATGGAGAAGAGATAGATAAGGAGGGAAACATGATGAAAATCATTGAAAGATTACAGAAAGATGTCCAGTATCACCGAGCAGATAAAATGAAGCTCATGAAAGCCAGGGATCAATAGGGAGAATTAAACATAAAGTTGATACAGAGTATGGAAAGGATAGAAAATAAATTAGATAAGGGGAGTGACTCCAATAAATTAGGAAGTCACAAGTTCCATAATGAGAAGAAGAGATCAAGGAGTGTTGGCATACACCATCATCACTCCCAAGAGCACTCCAAGAGAAGGGCACACAGTAGTTCAATCCCATATCCTACCAGAAAACATCGGAGATCTGGAGTGGATGAACTGAAGGGATTAATAAACAAGATTAAACCTCCTATGTTTGATGGAGAGCACCAGAAGGAGGAAGATGTTGACACATGGCTGTTTGTCATGAGGAAATATTTCCATCTGCAAAATTACTCCTCTCATGCAGAAGGGAGAATTGCAATGTATCAACTAAAAGGAAAAGAATCCATGTGGTGGGATCATCTTTTGCAAGTGCAGCACATTAAAAAGAAAAATGTTACTTGGAAGGAATTCAAGAAGTATTTCGAAAAGAAATACTTGACTAAGAGATACTATGATAGTAAGATGAAAGATTTATTTGAACTCAAGCTGGGTAGTATGTCCATTGATGAATACGAGCGAAGGTTTTTGGAATTGCTTAAGTATGTTCCTTTCATCAAAGATGAGACTATCAAAATTCAAAGGTATCTGAGTGGACTGCCACCTTCCATTGGTGACAATATCTAGTATGATGATCCTAAAACTATGGAAGAAACTGTAAGGAGAGAAAAATACTTATATGAGCAACAAAGAAAAAAGCCCACTTTTCAGAAGTCTTGGGATGACAATAATAAGTTCAAGAAAGAGCAAAGGTAGATGGGAAACAAACCTCCCTTTTTTGGAAATAGTCCTCAAGGACAACCATATTTTAGAGAGCAGAGAATGGGTGAAGTAGGGGGGGGAAAGGCCAAGGCATACACCCATTCAATGTTGGGGCTATCAGGGAAACCACAAGTATAGATATTGTCCCCACAAAAATGGCAAATTGAGAGTTGCCCACAATGTTCAGGAAGCAGAAACAATGGAGGACATGGGAAGTAGAATACCAAGGATCTATGCATCCCTGGACAACAAGCAAGTTTAATTTCAATCACACGTGATTGAAGTTGAAGGTATGATCAATAACCATACCATTACTATTTTAATTGATTCAGGGGCTAGTCATAGTTATATAGATCCTAGAATGGTGAAAATTTTGCATTTTCCAAGAAGTAAGCATGGAAAATATTAGTTAGTGCAGCTGGATATAGGAGCTAAGAGAAATTTTATTGAGTTGGTTAATTCATGTCCAGTGGACATGAATTAATTGAGCACAAGGGATGAATTTAACATCTTACCTTTAGGTTCCTATGACTGTCTAATTGGGATGGATTGGTTGGACCAACACCATGCCATCTTAGATTGTCATAACAAGGCATTCAGTTGCCTAGATGAGGAAGGAAACCCAAGGAAAGTGGAGGGAATCCCAAGGGCAGTTACTGTCAGAGAAATCTCAACAATGCAGCTGAAAAAGTGCTACAGGAAGGGTTGCCAAATATTTGCAGCTCACATGGAAGAAGCACCGAAGGATGAGGTGTCAAATATTGAAGGCCATGTAGTATTAAAATATTTTGAATATGTGTTCCAAGAGGTACCTGGACTACCCCTGAAGAGAGATATTTATTTCTCTCTAAACCTTATTCCTAGAGCAGCTCCAGTGTCAAAAAATCCTTATCTAATGAGTACACCAGAGATGAAAAACCTGCAATTACAGCTTGAAGAACTTCTAAATAAGGGGTATATATGCCCAAGTGTGTCACCTTGGGGTGCCCCATTTATGTTCGTGAAAAATAAAGATGGGAAATTGAGGTTGTGCATCAATTTCAAACAATTGAACAAAGTGACTATTAAGAACAAGTATCCTTTGCCAAGGTTCGATGATCTTTTTGATCAGTTGAAGGATGCTAAGATATTTTCAAAAATAGATCTCAGGTCAAGGTACCACCAAGTAAGGATAAAGGATGAAGACATCAACAAGACTACCTTCAAAACAAGGTATGTTCATTATGAATTCACAGTGGTGTCATTTGGGTTATCAAATGCACCCACTATTTTCATATGCCTAATGAATGGTGTATTCAGGGAATATCTAGACAAGTTTGTCATAGTCTTTTTGGATGACATCCTGGTGTATTCCAAGTTGGAGGAAGAGCATGAACATCATTTGAAGATGGTGTTGAAGACTAAGAGAACACCAACTGTATGCCAAATTGAGCAAGTGCTCATTTTATCAAAAGAAGATCCATTACTTGGGGCATGTCATTTCAAAGGATGAGATAGTCGTGGATCCTGAGAAGATAGAAGCCATCAGAGAATGTTCAATGTCAAAGAATGTGACATAAGTCAAATCCTTTATGGGTCTAGATGGCTATTACAGAAGGTTCATTGCAGGGTTCTCAAGGATAGCTCACCCCATCACTTCCTTGCAAAGGAAGGAGAAGAAATTTCAATGGACAGAAGAATGTGAGAGAAGCTTCCAGCAATTGAAGAAGTTGTTAACCAGTGCTCCAATCCCAAGGATTGCAGATATGAATGAAGATTTTGTAGTGTGTACAGATGCATGCAAATAAGGACTGGGTGGAATCCTCAGTCAGAATGGGTTTGTGGTATGTTATGAATCCAGAAAGTTGAAGGATTATGAAAAGAACTATGCAACTAATGATTTGGAGTTGGAAACCATAGTGCATGCCATGAAGAAATGGAGCCACTACCTCATGGGAAGGAGTTTGAACTAAGGACAAACCATAATGGTCTGAAGTATTTGTTTGATCAACCAACCTTGAATGCTAGGTAGAGTAGATGATTGTAATTCCTTTGTGAGTACAACCTTGATATCAAGCATATCAAAGGAAAGGAGAACAAAGTGGTTGATGCACTCAGTAGAAGAGTGCATGAACTACATGCTATGACCATTAGCAGGTATCAAACTGATATTGAAGGAAAAATTTTGGAAGCTGCAAATGTAGATTTGCAGTACATGGAATTGGTAGAAAAGCTACAACAAGGTAAGATGCTACAGAAAGTGGAAGATTATAAATTAGAAATTGATGGAACACTCCTGTACAAAAATATAATTTATGTACCTAATTCCCATGAATTGAGAATTATGATCTTGAAGGAAATGCATAATGTGTCTTATGTTGGACACCATGGATATCAAAAAAAAGTAGCAGCAGTCAAGAGCCATTATTTTTGGCCAAGTATGAAGAAGGAAATTGCAGAATACATCGCTAGATGTATGGAATGACAGAGGGTCAAGGCTGAGCATAGGCACCTAACAGGGTTGCTACAACCATTGCCCATTCCTGAGTGGAAGTGGTGAAAATGGATTTCATCACAAGATTACCCAGAGCAAATAAGCAACATGATTCCATCATGGTGGTGGTGGATAAGCTTACAAAAGCTGCCCATTTTATTCCATTGAAAACTAGAAACAAGGCAGCTAATGTTGCCAATATCTATATGAGGGAAGTAGCACGATTGCATGGTATTCCCAAGACAATTGTGTCTGACAGAGACCCAAAATTTACCTCAAAGTTCTGGAAGGGGTTATTCAAAGGATTTAGAACGAATCTGAACTTCAACATCGCTTATCATCCTGGGTATGATGGGTAGACAAAGAGCATGAACCAAGTGATACAAGATATGCTAAGGATGTATGTGATGGACAAACCATCTAAATGGGAAGACTACCTACACTTAGTAGAATTTGCCTACAACAATGGGTATCAAGCATCACTAAAGATGAGCCTGTTTGAAGCACTTTATGGCAAAAAGTGCAACACCCTAGTAAGTTGGGATAACCCAGCTGATAGGGAAGTGGTGGGGCCAGAATTGCTCAAGGAAATGGAAGAGAAAATGATGAATATTAAGAAGAATTTGAAGGCTGTCCAAGACAGGAAGAAAATTTATGTTGATAAGAACAGAACCCACAGGGAGTTTAAAATGGATGATCATGTTTTCTTGAAAGTGAAAGCCAACAAAAGTTCCCTGCAGCTGGGAAATTGTTCCAAGTTGGCAGCCAGATATTATGGGCCATTTGAAATCCTAGAAAGGATTGGACCAATTGTATATATGATTGCATTGCCTACATCCATGACTGTACATAATGTGTTTCATGTTTCATTTCTTAAGAAATATATACATGATGCTAATCATGTTATTCATTGTAATTTGATTCAAGTGGAGAAAGAAGGCGTCTTGCAAGTGCATCCGGTGTGCATATTGAACCGGAAGAGAAAACAACTCCGGAATCAAGCCATAGGGCTTGTAAAGTTCTAATGGACCTAGTACAGTCCTGAGGACATGACATGGGAGCATGAAGATGCTATGCAAGTAGAGTACCCACATCTTTTTGAAGATTTTGAAAATCTTGTTGATTCTATGTGAATAAGTTGCACCGAGGAAAATGCAAAAATAATGGGAGGGGATTGTAATACCCCAAGGATGAGCCCCAGTTGTATTATGAATGGTAAACATGTTTTGTAGGCTAGTGAGCTGAGAAATTATAAGCTGGTAGGGATTATGTGTTAGTAGGCCAGAGAGCCTAGGTGTTAAAGGCCAGGAGCCTGTTTTGTACATGTAAATATTCATATCATTAATATAAAAACATCATTGCGTGTAGACCACCCACGAAGAAAGAGTGATGGGGAACTAAGCTTCCACTCAGTTGGGTAAGGGAGAGGGGGCTGAGAGGTTTGAAAGAGGGACTAAGATTAAGGGCTTAAGTCCAAGAGAATAATAATTTATTATTATTCCAAAAAAATTGATTAGAAGGATATGCTTTTATCCTAAGTTCTTTTTGGAGAATGGGTGAGTTCCAAATGGAAAGGAATGTGCTTCATGGGCGACATGTGTTGGCTCAGGCACATGCAATTTAAGCTGGAAAGTCATCTTGTTGGAGGGTTCACTTCCCATTCTTCCATCCTCGCCTAACTCGTTTGGCCTCTTCCGTCGACCTATGCGTCTTCATCCACCTCTGAAACCTCTGACTGGGGAAGTTGACCTGTGTTTTCCTGTGAAGCCCAGAATATCTTCACTTGCCAAAAATGAGTCGTACTCTACCTTACTGAATTTTTGGTTTTTGCCATTCCCTGAGCTATATTGAACCTTTGTTGTTGTCCTCACCTTGCTGGAACCGAGTTGAAGATTGGTTGAAGAGGTAGGTTGTCAGGCTTGTGAGCAACTCTCTCCAGGTGAGAGAGTTTGCTAGGAAGTGATTTTCTCCTAGAGAGATTCCAACACCAGCTACGAAGCTCTGAGAATTCTTGATCCATCCTATTGTCGAGACCCTGAAAAGAGAAGTGGAGTAGTCGATGGACTGTGGAACAATGAAGGTGCATATTCCCCAGGTGGAACAGGCATGTGGGGAATGAGAGTCTGTGAGTAGTGGGCATAAGAAGGCTCATGGAGAGAATCCTTCCAATTGCACTTCTTGTAACCTCAACCTAGTCTAAGATTCCCTTTCCCTGGGTGGAGCTTAGTCCCAGCTCGGGGGTGACCCATTGCTGAGCATGATGAACAGCGTGGTATAAGGCTGGGAGGTTCGTGGAAGGTCTTCACGCAGTTGGTGGTTTTACTCCGGTTAAAAGATAAGTATCATTTATTTTCTTAATTATGTATGTTATGCATATCTTTGATTCATGAAATGTTATCATGTGTTTCGTTGCTTGTAGGAATGACCATCAATTCCATTTGAGTCTGTATGGTAGCAGTAACTCCGTGTTATTTGTTTTAATTTCATTAGAAATGGATGCTAGATATACAAGTATGTTCTGCAGTAGCATTGCCCGACCTGTTGGTGGCTAGGGAGGTTACAAACATGATCCTCATGAAAGTCCTAAATCAAAGGATTTTGAAGGCACCGATGATGAAGAGGATAAATATGATGGTGATGAATCTATTCAATAGTTTAATAGTAATGAAAATAATCAAAATGTAGGTCAAAGTGGATACTATGATCAACATTTAAATGATTAGGATGAAAATTTTCCTCCAAGTGAGGAGTTTCAAGGTAGCGATGAAGATTTCCAAGGCACCAATGAATATGATGGAGAATTTCCCTCAAGTGGAAATTTTAAAAGCAGTGAAGATGATTATGACAATGGTGGAAATTTTTCCCCGAGTGGGGAATTTAAAGACAACAATGTTGGTGATGATTAATTTCCTCCAAGTGAGGATTTTTAAGGTACTGATGAAGATTTTCCTCCAAGTGAGGATTTCCAAGACATGAATGAGGATGATGAAGAATCCCCCCCAAATGGGGACTTTAAAAGTAATGATGACAATTATGGAAATGATGGATAGTCTTTCTCGAATGATAAATTTAAAAGAAGCAATGTTGGTGATAATGATTTTCCTCCTAGTGAATATTTTCAAGGTACCGATGAGGATAATAAATATTTTCCTCCAAGTGAGGATTTCCAAGCTAGTAATGAGGATGATGAAGAATATCTCTCAAGTGGTGATTTTCAAAGTAGTGAAGATGATTACACCATTGGTGGACACTCTTTCTCGAGTGATAAATTAAAAGGCAACAATGTTGATGTTGATTTTCCTCCAAGTGAGGATTTTCAAGATACTAATGAATATTTTCAAGGCACTAAGCAGGATGGTGAAAATTTTCACTCAAGTGGGGATTTTGAAAGAAATAAATATGATTATGTAAATGGTGGAGACAATGTTGATGATGATTTTCCTCCAAATGATTATGTTGATGATGATGTTCTCAATTATTCAGCTACAACAAATCAAGGTGATCGACATTCTCTAGTTCAGTCTCCTGACAATGTTTTTCTTGATACTCCTTCTAGTGAGGATGATGAAATAGTGGATACATTGCAAAGAAAAATTGTGTCTAGGACTAGGATTATACCTTTTTATATCAATCCAAATCATTCTAGTTATACAAGGTCTAGGAAATAATTTCTCACTAAATCAATTTCCATAAGTGAATTGATTTCAAGTGAATGTTGTCAAAAGAATTGTTTGAAAAGCATGGACTACATGTATGCCTTGAATAAAAGGAATACATATTTGTCAATGACCAAGAGAATGAAAAATTCATATTTAATGGGGTGCATGATATCCACCAATACAAGATATGATTATCATATTGGGAATATTTTACTTTGCAGAAAGGATTTCAAAAAAATTCACTCAATTGGTAATCTTTGTCTATCAAGAATCCAGACAAGGTTGGAAAAAGATCCTTCATTTTATTCAAAGGTACATCATGGATGAGAGAGTGGGTCATTGAAAAACACTACATTGTCATGGATGTGTGATTTCTTTTCCAAACATGGAGAGTGTATGCCAGATAGAGACAGAATACATATTCCAAATAATTTCTCAAAGAGGGAAATCTACAATTTGTACAAAGGATATGATGAAGGTGTTTAAGAAAATGGTAATTTTATTACACATGCATATTTTACAAGAATATGGAATAAACAATTCAACAATGTATATATTCCTAAGTCAAGGATGGGGATTTGTATTAAATGTGCTACTCTTAAATCAAGAAGAGATAAATCTGAAGGAGCACAAAGAGGTATGTATTTACTATTTTTTTTTTTTAATTTAATAATTATCAACTATGAAAACATACGATCAATATTTTCATTTTATGTCATGTGCAGATTCCATGGTAAAAGCACTTCAAGAACATCAGAATCAATAATAAAGTGAAAGGAAAAAGTTGTACAAACATCAAAAGAAGTGTTATGATGCTCCAAACAAATATTTAGGTATGATAATTGATGGCATGTACCAGAAGAAAACACTTCTACAAAAAGAAAACATTTTTTCCGTATACCCAAAAATTTATAGGAAGATAATTTCATTCAGTTTCAATTGGTTGGTTGTATAGTTTTCAATGGTAAAATGTGTCCAAAGGTTTACTTCATAGCTCCAAATATTCATAATGATGAAAATCTAACCATCACCATAATTCATCATGTTCTCACTCACTGGTATGGAAATATTCCTCAAGTTCTCTATCTACAGTTGGACAACACTAGTTGTGAAAATAAAAATAAAGTTGTGTTTGGATATCTAAGTATGCTTGTATAAATGGGAATCTTTCAAAAGGTGAAAGTTGGTTTCCTTCTTGTTGGACACTTATGATCATATTGATCTAGTGTTCAATCGTATTTCAGTAACATTGAAGAGGAAAAATGTTGGAAGCCTACCATCATTGATTGAATGTATTAAGAAAACATACATTACAGATCATGTTTTTCATATATGAGAAGAAACTATTGACATGCGAATATTTATTTAGGGATTGCATCGTGAAGAAAAATTATTAGAATATTAATGACACTAGCTTCCAACATCAATTTTGTTTCAAAAAAATTGATGGGAAAAAACTTATATGGGGAAATCGATATTCAACTATTACGGAATGGGGACCTTCATCAGGTTTAGCATTTTTGAAGGTCATTCCAAATCGTCCAATATTTTAATCAAAGTTATTATTTTTACAATCAGTTGCTGAAATCCATAATGCATGGAAGCATAATAGAGATGTAGATTATTCTGAATGCCAAGAAGAAATAAAAAATTCCATTAAGGATACATATGAGTACTTTGATGTTGTTGATTCTGTTTGGTGGGATTCTTTTTTCAATAGTCGAAGTGACATAATTTCAAGATAAAAAAATGAAGATACAATGTTGAAGACTTCATTTCATTGCCCACAAAATATTCCAAATGAATCTGAAGAAACAAACATTGTTGAAGTTCAACAAGAATCTCAAGGTGCTATTGAGTTTACACAATCAGAGGAAAGAGAAATGTATATTGGTTTGCGAAGGTCACGTGCACAATGTGAAGCCATGGAAAACTTTTATAGGGGTTCAGTACAAGATATTAAGGAGGGTAGCACGATTGCAGTTTTAGTGACTGAAGATCCACATGCTTATCCATTCTGGATTGGAATTGTTATAAATATTGAGAAAGAAAATGATGATGTTATTGCAATTGAAGTGGATTGGTATGCAACAAGTACACACCCATTCAATGGTGTGTACAAGCCAGAGATGGCGATTTAGAAACATGTCAATAAAAAAAGAAAAAGAAAGGGTCAAAATATGACTCGTCGTCACACTGACCTCTTAATATTAGATAATGTTGACATACTTTTTTATGACTTTAATTTGACAAGGAGAGGAACTATTTTCTCCAAGAAAACAAAGATTATCAAGAGGGTGCTTCCACAAGAAATAAATGCAAGATGGGAGTCTGTTGAACCTAGTTGTAGATCTAAAAGGCATTTGACATCTGAAATGTTGGGCATGTATGTAGACTCAGATGGTGCATTCATCGACAATAGAGAAGAGTATGGATCATCTACATCTTCATCCAATCATTCATCTGAGGACAATGTAGACTCTGATGGTATTTCATAAACCATGAGTCAATCTGAATAAGTGTATTTAACATTTTATGCATTTTTTATCCATATGATGTTTATATGGTAACTAGAAATGAGCATTGAACTTACATATGATCTTACATGAAGTCATGAATCTTTTGTTATGTTTTATGAATGATATGTTTTTTATTATGGATAATATAATAAAATTTCTTAGCTCATATGTTTTGAATATGGACAATATAACAATACTTTTAAGAAATAATTTATGTTTCATTTAATGTAACTTGTATTTACTTTTTTTTATTAAAAGTAAAAAAAATATATTAAAAAGTGACATTGAATTTTCAAAGTATATTGTGATATTTTCATGGCATTATGTATTACCTTGTTCTTTGAGTGATAATAAGATTTAAAAAGTAAATATTTAATGGTTGATTTTATGATTTTGTTTACAATAATGATGAGTTCTTTTACCACTTTATAAAAATG
>ML810310.1:12822-66797 GCA_009831015.1 Picea engelmannii
AGGTTGTGGGTTCTTCGGTTTAAAGATGTGATAAACAATAAAATAGCTTGTCTCTAAATAAAATTATTATAATATTATAATAATATGAAAGAGTTATTATAATATTATAATAATATGAAAGAGTTTAAATTATTATAATATGATAAAAAAAACAAAGTTAAGTTTTATTCATTAATTTTTTATATTTGTTAATTTTTATTTATAAAATGATTGGTTTATATTTTATATAATAAAATTATTTTACTTTAAATCTTTAAAATTTTTAAAAATTAAATAATTTTTTTATAAATTTAAGACATTTATGATCATTATTTTAAAAATTACTAAGTTTCACCAAATTTTTTATTTTGTTTTTGGTTTAATAGTTTGTGTACCATTTGGTTTGATAGTTTATCTGCTATGCAGAGGAATCACACTCTCACTCTCCTTATGGAATTTTTAGGTGTCTCCTTCAGCGAGATGAGTTTCAAATCTCCGTCACCTTACACAACTAAGGCTCATCCAAACAGTTCCCATCCAAACCAATTGTATTAAGAAGATTTGAATTTTTTATTTGATTTTAAAATAAATATTAATCCTTAAAATTATACCTACTATGTTTTGTTAATTCACAAATACATATAAATAAATAAAATTTTATTAATACATATATAATTATAATTAGTATTTTATTTTATAAAAAAATATTTTAAGTTATAAATATAATTTATTCATATGCCATGTTTTTTTTACATATACAATCTTTTCTCTATTACAAAAATAGAGGTTATTTTATATTACAAATGTATGTAATGTTTGTTTTTTTAGATATTTGAAATTATAAATATATTTTATGAGTATATCATTTTTTATAAATTTATGGATATTCAATCTTTTCTCTATTATAAAAATAAAGATTATTTTATATTACAAATGTATGTCATGTTTATTTTTCAGATATTTGAAATTATAAATATATTTTATGAGTATATCATTTTTTTTTTATAGATTTATGGATATTGTTTTCTTTTTTATGTTAAAAGATTAGAAAATTGATGACTTAGAATTGTATAATGATTTTTAATGCTTTTTTTTAAATATATTAAAAAATTAAATAACATTATAAACAAATTTTTAATCTTCTTTATTTTCATTTTAATAAATGCATTATTATTTTTTTTTTTTAAATAAAAAAAGGAGGAGCCTCCTATAATATATTATCAAAAAACTGTATCAGAGTGTGCATAGTCAAGAGTCTTAGTAAACCAAAATGCTGCCGGAAACCGGAAACGAGCATAGGTACATAGCTAAAACAGTTGTAAACTAGTGGCACCCGTCTTGCCCGGAGGAAACCAGGACAGGTGCCTAAAGTCTAAGAGAACATAAAACATAAGCATAAAACTAGATAGCCATAGAATCATGAAAAACCTAGGTAATTGGTGACCTGTCGCCTGCATTTGGCTTCCACGTGGAGCCGGCCGGGATGGCAAAAGACTGTGCACAGAGGGGACACTTTCGCCGAGCTGGAGCGCCAGAGTAGGCATCGAGAAGCATGTCCAGTCGCTGGCCCATGATGAGGGCACGATGCTCCAGGTCAGACATGTGGCCTCAGAGCTCAAACACCAAGGACAGGTGCTCCTCACGGAGGAGAAAGCCATGCAGGTCACCACCTTCGTCGTCGGGTGTTCTTCGTTTCACGTCATCCTGCCACCCTGCCTCTCCCGTCGCACGTCCAACATCAAACACATCTTCCAGGTCCGGCTAGGGAACCTCTTCCACAATGCAGCCAGGAGGATCGGCGTCCAAACCCAGATTGAGCTTGCATTCCCCACTGCCAGACTGCCCTATATCGCAAGGCGCCTCCATTGGCGTCAGGTCCTCTAGAGTCGGGTCCTCCTCAACAATGCAAGCCAGGTACAATTGCTCAGTGCTTCCCTCCAACATGAAGGTATCCATACTGCTGCGACCAATTTCCTTTTCGGCGATGGTGGAGAGCAAAGCCTTCTCCTCGGCTCGGGCCTTCTTCCTCAACAGAGAAGTAGCCATGACCACAGCACGTTCGAGTTGCTCTCTGCGCTGTCGCTGCTCCTTGCGAGCGTACCAAGCAGAGCCACGGCGAGGCGTTCTTCGTTTCCTTGGCATGTTGCAGAGCGCTCTCCAGAAAATACACACAGGTTGGGACGAGGGCGGAAGCCAATTGAGAGCGCAGGCACCAACATCAATTCTCCACGAAAGGATGGTGTACCAGGGCGTAAGGAGCACGGAGCTACACCAGCACCTCCAAACGCAGAGCAAAGCCGAGACCGGAGCAAGAAAAAACAAATAATCAGACTGCAAATACCCATGACCACCCTTAACATTACGCTTGGCAAGCTCGTAAATGCTCGCTCGCGGGAGGAGTCCTCCCATCGCAGAGCTGTTATGGCTGTCCTGCATCCGTAATGCGGGTGTTAAGGGGACGGCCTCCAACATTTAAACCCCGGCTTAATGCAAAGCCAGTTAGCACGCCTTCGCCACATGTCACCCCATACGAGGTAAATGCATTATTTAAAAGTTAGCATTTTTTTTAATTTTCCTTTGCTTTCTCTACTTTTATATGAACATTTAAGTTAAGATTTACTCCATAATCCTATGTCTATAAATTTTAAATAATCCTTAAGTTAGCATCCATGTTACTACTTTCTCCACTAAAGTTTATCTATAAAGAATATATACATATTATAAATTAATATCCATGTTCCCATTTTTTCACTGAAATTTGACCATAAGTTTGACCATAAAAAATATGGACATTACATATTAGTGTGATTAGAACTTAAAAGTTTTTTCACTAATTCTTTTATGATTTATTTGGTTCAATTGCAATAACAACCACTCATATATTATATGATATATTTAAGTGGTATAAGATTTATCCAAAATACCTTTTAGCATGGGAATGATGGTGTATAATTATTGATACACTTTATTGACATCCACTTTGTATGGTGGTTTGTTGTTATAGTCTTTGTTTCAAAAATCCATATTAATATTGGAGTTAATTGATCTTTATTGTGGAATAGATTTTATTATTATTATTAATTAATATTATTATTGTTAAGTGTCTAAATAACTATTAATTTAATGAATATGTTTTTTAAATTGTGAAATTAGTTTAAACATCATAAAATTCTAAATATTCATAAAGATAATATTCTCTTATTTATTTAATGATTGATTAGTTAATTGTTTCTTTTACTATCTTCTCTTATATAAATGGTTAAATAGTTATTATTATAATATATGTTGTCTAATTTAACACGTTTCATCAAAGATTGGTAGAGATGTTAATGATACCCTTGTTGGGGACTTTCTAAGGTTATTATATTGTAAATTTTCTAAATAAGTGTTAGTGCCTAATTCACAATAATAATGAGAATCTGTGAAAATTGGTGTATTAGAAGTTGCTAGCATTTTATCCTCATATTCCTCATAATTCTCAAAGATCTTAACCGCCTTTTGAAATACCTTTGTGTTTTCATGAGACTACAAGTCCTCAATCTTATCCAATCCATAAAAAAACATCAATTAGGCTCACATATACATTATCATCCATGATACCTGCATTTTTTTCATCCTTGATAGCTCTTAATATGTTTTCTAGACCTTCAAGGAAGACTGTTATAATCCTTGGAATCATGAAGGATAGAATATCCCAAAGTGATCATATGAAACCTTGAATGGAAAGTTATCTGTGAAAGAAAAGAAGATCATGTTATCAACCTAACATCATTAAAACAATGGATGCAAAATATTACACATGCAAAGAAAGAAAATCTTCTTACTTTATCTCTCAGTCACTTCCACTAGAAGTTGCATTTGAAACTCTCAACTTTGCCTGTTTATTTATGTCGAATTCATCATTTTCTAGCACAAACGAAAGTGGAGGAGATATGTTGGCATTAATCAGAACCTACAACATAAATAGAGTGAATAAAAACTAAAGGCTCAAGTTATTTTACATGTGAAATGTGGCACTGGTGGAAAGTAACAGTAGGAATCCAATGTTATTTCCACCGAAAATTTCTCTCTAGCCCCGTCATATTAGAGATTGTCCAACATTATTCTTTGATTATGGTTTTCCGCATTTCTTCACTTGTATGAAAATGTGCATGACAAAATACTGAGCATGTCAAAATACAAGATAAAATGTTAAACACTAAAGTAAATCCACTAGTGTTTGAATTTGGACTCTTTATATGAAGGATTCATATCTTAACCATCACTAAAACACACCTAAACATATATAATATAAGAAAAACATATATCATGTAAATTTTTTCAAGTATGAAAAATGTGTGGAATAACACCTCATTCTGCACATCATGGCCAGTGACACTATTGCCCACTATTCGTAAAGCTCGTAAAGAAGGAAGAACACCAAATGGTTAAGGATGCCTGAAATACAAATAGACATTCTCTATTAATACAAAAGATATTTCTATAAGAAATCATGATTTGTATTTGTGTAAATATTATAAATTCATGTTAAGTGCAGATCAATAGTAAAATTTAGGATACTTGATTCATTATACACACACACACACACTTAAACTCCCATCTCTTATGTGCTTACTATACTCACTACAAAAGTTCCACCAACTTTGAGAAAATGCTAGCATCAATTAATGCCTCGATTTTCAAATTGGGGCCAAGGGAAAGATATGATAGAGTGTAGAATTCATCTACCAATACTTATGATATTGGATATGGATAAGACACCACAACGTAGGAAATGCATATTTGACCTCAAAACCACAACAAAGGAATTGAAAAAATCAATTGCTTTTCATAGACTTTTGGTTGTGGTTTCAGGTGAAATATGAGTGGCCTTCCCTGGGGTGGCTTATCCATATTCAATATGATGTCTTAACCATATGCAAGATGACAACATATTTGGAAGATGCATGCTTAAATCTATTGTATCTTTATTTTGGCTCCAATTTGAAAATTCATGCATTAATTGAGGTTGGCTTTTGCCAAAAGTTGGTGGAACTTTTTTGGTGAGTATCCTAAGCACATATCCTATGAGAGTTTATATCACAAGTTTAATATAAAGTATAAAAAAATTACAATTAATTTGTAGTTAAGATGAATTTATATTATTTATATAAATACAAATTATTGTTTTTTATAGAAAGTTCTTCTATATTAATGGAAATAAGTTATTTGTATTTAAAACATCCTTCAAGATTTGTTTTTTTTCCTTCTTTATGAATAGTGGGTAATATTGTCATTGGTCATGATCTGTAGACCGAGGTCTTACTCTACACATTTTTCATAGTTCTTCAAAAAATTTACATGATACATGTTTTTCTTATATTCCATATGTTTATCTATAATTTAGTGGTTAACATAGGAAGCCTTCAAGTATTTTATGTTGTATCTTGTTGTGTGCAAGGTGTTAACCACAATCAGGTTCTTCCTCACATTTTGCATCTTCTCTCACCGAACAGATGAGGAAAACCATAATGAAAGATGCATGTTGGACAATCTCCAATATTAATGCATCGACCTAAAAGAAAATTCAATTAGAAATAACTTTGGAGACCTACTCTCACTTGCTACCAGTGTCAAATTTTGTGTGTAACATTACTTGATCCTTTATTTTTAAATCACTCCATTTACATTTCAAGATGTGATTAATGCAAATATGTTTCCTCCACTTGTATTTGTGCAAGCCAATGTTGAATTCAATATAAAGAAAGAGATGGTGTGGAAAGTTTCAAATGCAACTTTTACCTTCTAGTAGAAGTGATAAACATATAAAGCATGAAGTCTTTCTTTCTATGAATGTGTAATTTTTTGCATCCATTTATTTTATGATTTCAGGTCAATAACACAATCTTCTTTTATTTTACAGATACCTTGTCATTCAAGGTTGCATACATCCACTTTGTGATCTTTTAGCATGCCTAAATCCAAGGATTATTACATTTCCTTGAAGTTCTATAAAACATATTGAGGGATGGTGAGACTGAAGAAACTACAAGTGTCACATATGTTATTTGTATATGTGAGCCTAATTGAGGATGTTGATGGTTTGGATAAGACTTACTTGCAAGTCTCATGAAAATACATAAGTGTGTGAAAAATAATTTAAGATATTTGAGAATTATTTATCCAACCAATATGAGGATGAAATGGTAGAAAGATTTTAGGTTAATGAAAAAATACAGGTTTATGAAAAGGAAGTTAAGATCTTTGAGAATTAATTATCTGAGGAATATGTGGATGAAATGTTAACAATGTGTGATACACCTCATACTGTTTTTGTTTTTTCTACATATAAAGAGATAGAAGTTCCACCCCATGATTTTAATTTTATGTAGAGAGAGAGATTATTCTCTTATATATTGTAGGGAATGTGTGTCTA
This sequence comes from Picea engelmannii, assembly GCA_009831015.1. Taxonomy (NCBI): domain Eukaryota; kingdom Viridiplantae; phylum Streptophyta; class Pinopsida; order Pinales; family Pinaceae; genus Picea; species Picea engelmannii. The sequence continues at coordinate 19,217 of ML810310.1, forward strand.
ATCAAAAATAATTATGTGGTCCTTAATTACTTATAAAACTACATAGTAGGTAATTCAATATATTATTGTAGTTCATCCTGGTTTTTCCAAATATATTGTTCTAATTCTTTTCTCCTAACACCTATATTATATATGACTAGACTATGATATATTCTTGAAAAAGTTGACAATACAAATTTTCATAGATTCTCATTATTATTGTGAAGTGTCTTAAATAAGTGTTAATTTAGTGAATATAATTTTTAATTTTCATTGATTGTGGTACTTTTTGTTGTTGTTGTTATTAAGAATATTTCTATTAAAGTATTGATAGAATGTACATAATTTCCACTACAACCAACATTCTAACAAGGTATTCATCAATAATTCAAGACCCAAGAGATTGTTGTCATACAGACAAAATATAAACAAAAAAGAACATAACAAACTAAGTCTGCAAAATTATGCAAAATTATGATAGTATCTAGAAACAAAGACAATTTACCTAGAAAAATAAATGAAAATATCAATCATCCAAAGTATGAACCCAGGGAAAATATGTAATACCCCAAGGACATACCCCAGTTATATTATGAATTGTAATCATGTTATGTAGGTTGGTAAGATGAGTATTGATAAGTTGGTGGGGTTATGTGTTTATTAGGCCAGAGAGCCTAAGTGTTAAAGGCCAGGAGCATGTTTTTGTATGTATAATTATGCAGAACATTAATAAAGATTAAACATCACTACGTGCAGACTGACCATGAAGAAAGAGTGACGGGGGACTAAGCTTCCAAAGGGTGGGTAAGGGAAATGGGGTTGAAAGGTTGGAAAGAGGGGCTAAGCTTAGGGGCTTAAGTCCTTGAGAATAATAATTTATTATTATTCCAAAGTGGTGTGAAAGGTATACTTTTATCCTAACTTCCTGGAAAAGGGAACTCATACTTGATGGAGTGCATGGAGCTTCATGGAAGACATGTGTTAGCCCAAGCACATGCAATTTAACCCAAGAATTGGGACGTGTTGTGGGTTCTTCCTCCATTCTTCCATCCTCTATCTGAACTGTGTTGCCACTACGTCTGATATCTACATACCTCATGCAGCTTTGAAACTCGAAATCGTGAGACCTTTGTGATCGACCGATGTATTCCCGAGAATTTCATCTTGTCTCTGCGTTTGGCCCCCATCATCGACCTTTGCATAATTTTCTTGTCACACATCCTGAAACCGGTAATTCGTGGCCCAATCTGTGTCTTTTGTGGAACCCGACACCTGAGTAATCACCTAAGCGTGTTGCATATTAGCGTCTGGCCATTGCCATTTTTGGGCCTATGCCCATTTTTTGTTGTGGTCGTCATCTTGTGTCAACTTAGTGCCGATGATATTTTGATTTCCCTCACCTGGTTGTAATTGAGTCAAAGAGTGTGCTAAAGAAGCGGGTTGTAAGGCCCGTGGTAGGAGAGGCAAGTTGTCATGCCTGTGAGAAGCTCTCTCCAGGTGCCAGAGTCTGTTGGGAAGTGGTTTTCTCCCAAAGAGAGTCCAACACTATATATGGAGCTCTGAGAATTATTGATCCATCATGTTTCCAAGACCCAGAGAGGGAGGTGAAGAAATCAATGGACTATTCTTATGAAGGTGTACACTCCTAGGTGGAACATACATATGGGGAATGAGAGTCCGTGAGTAATGGGCATAAGAAGGCTCTTGGAGACAATCCTTTTGGTTTCTCTGTGCAGTTTTCCTGTAACCTCAACCTAGTCTAGGATTCCCTTGCCTTGAGTGGATATTAGTCTCAGCTCAGGGGTGACCCACTGCTGAGCGTGATGATCAGCATGGTCTAAGGCTAGGAGGTTCATGGAAGGTTTTCACGTAGTTGGTGGAGTTACTACAATTTCAAAGAGAAGTATCATTATCTGTTTAATTTGAATTAAATGCATGTATATGATGTTTGTAATATTATCATGTATTCCATTGCAATGATATTTATTGCTAATTCTATTTAAGTCTGTATGATGGAAGTAACTCTATGTTAAATGNTTATATATATATATATATATATATATATATATATATATATATATATATATATATATATATATATGTATGGGAATGTTCCGCATAGTAGAATTTTCCGATAGTGGGGTTGATGGTCAGGGGTGTTACAATATGGTATCAGAGCCCATGGTTTCAACGCTAAGTGATGAGACAGATAAGTGGTCTTTGGACCCAAGTTTTCGAGTGGAAATGGTTTTTGGATGTAACCAATTTTGAACCTTAGAATGTTTATGAGTGCCAAGGGGTTACTTGGCCATGTTATGAAGCTTAGGAGGAGTAGTGGTAGAATAAAACCATAGCCGACGTGGTATTTGACCACATAGAGAGAGAGCTCAAAACTTGAGGTGTTGGAGCTGTACGATCTGTTTGAAAAAAAAAGAGATTCCTTTACGACCGTCAGATCCAGAGAAGGTGTGGGAAGGTTATCCTGGAGGCCTTTGGGAGTTTTGCAATCGGGAGAAGTGGAATGCACTGAGGCACAAAATTCTGAAGGAGATCTACACCATAGATCATAGGAAAATATCCTGACCATTAGATTCATGTCCAAGAAGGAAAAGGAAAGTATCTTCAGAGGATTTCAAGTGTGGAGTGTGACAAACTCCTAAAGTCCCGAAGTAGATCGTAATTGTTTGTTGCGAAGGACACACGTCAAGAGATTGTGTACTTCGGGTGGAAGTAATTCGAGAGGAGGCAAGTTTTGTGAGCTTGAAACTTACGAAGCCCGAAGTGTGAAGTCACTCAGAGTTGTTGATCATGAGGGAGGAAACACATCAGTAGGTCATGAACTCTAGGAGGAAACAACGAGTGTCAGTCGTTGGATGTTGGGTAGATGTGGACCGTTGATCCACCCAACTATATGATTTCGGTAACTCAAAACTCTGAGTGACTATTGTGTTATTCTTGAAAATCTTCCAAAGCTAAAGGCTGAAGGCCAGAGTATGCGCTTATCGATCTAGAACCTTGTCATGACCCATGGTTGCATCATTTGGGGATTGAGAGAAAGGGGCTAGTGCCCAAAAACATACCAGAGCATAGCTCCAAACGAAGAAATCTGTGGGGATTCTTGATTGAACGAGAATCACAGAGATTGAAAACTAAACATTTTCTTGAATCATATTTTTTTATGAATGTTGTGGGATTTGTTAAGGAATAATGGACTCACAAATTATGGTTTTCTACACATTGTGTTTTCATAAGTTTAACAAGCACCAAAACAGAATAGAGTTGCCACTGAGTGAAAACAAATGGAAGAGGCACAAACTTCTTCTAGTTCAGAGGATGAAGCAAAAGGAATGGATGTCCATTTGGGAGTTGAAGGATCGAACTCCAATGGGAATGGAGAAGAGATAGATAAGGAAGGGCATATGATGAAAATCATTGAACAATTGTAGAAATATGCCTAGAGTCACTGAGCAGATAACATAAAGCTCATGAAATATAAGGAACAAAAGGGTGAATTCAACCTAAAGTTGATGCAGAGTATGGAAAGAATCGAAAAGAAGTTGGATAAGGAGTGTGAATCAAGAAAAATTGGGAGTCGCAATACCCCTGAGAAGAAAATAAGATCGATAAGAGTTAGTACGCATCATTGTCACTCACCGAAACACTCTAATAAGGAGGCACGTAGAAGTTCAAGATTATCTCCTACCATAAAACATATGATATCTAGAGTGGATGAATTGAAGGGAGAAATGAACAAGATTAAGTCTCCTACATTTGATGGAGAACATAAGAAGGAGGAAGATGTTGAGACATGGTTGCTTGGTATGAGGAAATAATTCCAACTACATAATTATTCCTCTCATGGATAAGGAAGAATTGTGGTGTATCAACTGAAAGGAAAATCATCCATGTGGTGGGATCAACTTGTGCAGGTGCAACACATTAGAGAGAAAAATATCACTTGGAAAGAATTCAAGAGATATTTCGAGAATAAATACTTGACTAAAAGATACTATGATAGAAAGATGAAAGATTTCTTTGAACTCAAGCTGGGCAACATGACCATTGATAAATACGAACAAATATTTTTGGAATTACTGAAGTATGTCTCATTCATCAAAGATGAGACTATCAAGATTCAAAGGTATCTGAGTGGACTACCACCTTCCATTGGGGACAAGATTCAGTATCATGACCCTAAGACTATGGAAGAAATGACAAGAAGAAATAAATTCTTATATGAACTGCAAAGAGAAAAGCCTACCTTTCGAAAGGCTTGGGATGAACAGAAGAAGTTCAAGAAAGAGCAGGGGCAGAAGGGAAACAAACCTCTATTTTTCAGAAACATTCCTCAAGGAAATCCATCATTTAGAGAGCCTAGAATGGATGACGTAGGGGGACAAAGGCCAAGGCAGACGCACATTCAATGTTGGGGTTGTTAGGGAAACTTCAAGTACAAAGATTGTCCCCATAAAAATGGAAAAGTGAGAGTTGTCCATAATGTTCATCAAGATGAAATAGTGGAAGACATGGGCAGTAGAATACCTAGGATCTATGAAGCCTTGGACAACAAGAAAGAAAAATATCAGTCGCACATGATTGAAGTGGAAGGTATGATGAACAACCATGCCTTTACTATTTTAATTGATTCAGGGGCTAGCCATTGTTATATAGATCCTAGAGTGATGGAAAGTTTGCAATTGTCGAGAAGAAAAGATGAAAAGTCTTGGCTAGTGCAACTGGCTATAGGAACCAAGAGAAAAGTTACTGAGTTAGTTAAGTCATATCCAATGGACATGAATGGAATGAGCACAAAGGATGAATTGAATGTTATTCCTTTAGGTTCTTATGACTATGTAATTGGGATAGACTGGTTGGACCAACACCATGCCATCTTGGACTGTTGTAGCAAAGAATTTACCTACTTGGATGAGGGGAATCAGAGAACAGTCCAAGGAATTCCCAAAGTTGTTGTTACCAGAGAAATCTCAGCAATGCAGCTGAAGAGGTGCTACAGGAAAGGTTGTGAATTATTTGCATCCCATGGGGAGGAAACACCTAAGAATAAGGTGTCAAGTATTGAGCATAATGCGGTAATAAAAGAGTTTGAAGATGTATTTTAAGAGGTACCCAAACTACGTCTCAAAAGAGATATTGACTTCTCTGTAAGCTTGATGCCTGGAGCAACTCCAGTGTCAAAAGCTCCTTACAGAATGAGTATGATAGAGCTGAAAAAGTTGCAATTGCAGCTTGAAGAGATTCTGATGAAGGGGTATATACACCTAAGTGTATCACCTTGGGGTGCCCCAGTCCTGTTCGTGAAGAATAAGGATGGGACATTGAGATTGTGCATTGATTTTAGATAATTGAACAAAGTAACTGTAAAGAACAAATATCACTTGTCGAGGATTGATGACCTGTTCGATCAATTGAAGGATGCAAAGATATTTTCGAAGATACATATTAGGTCAGGATATCTCCAGGTAAGGATAAATGATGAAAACATAAACAAGACTAGCTTTAGAACAAGGTATGCTCATTATACGTTCACAATGGTTTCGTTTCGGTTGTCGAACACACCTGTTGTTTTTATGTGCCTAATGAATGGTGTATTCAGGGACTATCTGGATAAGTTTGTCATAGTGTTCCTGGATGAAATTATGGTGTATTCCAAGTCGGAGGAAGATCATGAACAACATCTGAGGATGGTGTTGTAGGTTCTAAGAGAGCACTAATTGTATGCCAAGTTTAGCAAGTGCTCATTTTATCAAAAATAGATCCATTACTTGGGGCATATTATCTCAGAGGATGGGATAGTTGTATATCCTAAGAAGATTGAGGCCATCAGAGAATGGTCAGTGCCAAATAATGTGACATAATTCATATCCTTTATGGGTCTAGCTGGTTATTACAAAAGGTTTATCGCAGGGTTCTCAAGGATAGCTCACCCTATCATTTTCTTGCAAAGGAAAGAGAAGAAGTTTCAATGGACAAAGGATTGCGAGAGAAGCTTCCAGCAATGGAAGCAATTGTTAACCAGTGCTCCAATCTTGAGGTTTGTAGATTCGAATGAAGACTTTGTAGTGTGTACAGATGCATGCAAAGAAGGACTAGGAGGAGTCCTCAGTCAGAATGGGTGCATAATTTGTTATGAATATAGAAAGTTGAAAGAGCACGAAAGGAGCTATGTAGCTTATGATTTAGAGTTGGAATCCATCATTCACACTCTAAAGAAATGGAGGCATTACCTCATGGGAAGGAGGTTCAAACTAAGAAAAAACCACAACGTTCTGAAGTATTTGTTTGATCAACCAACTTTGAATGCTAGGAAGAGTAGGTGGTTGGAGTTTCTTTGTGAATATGACTTTGATATCAAGCATATAAAAGGAAAGGGAAACAAAGTGGTTGATGCACTTAGAAGGAGAGTGCATGAATTACATGTTACAGCCATTAGCATATATCAAACTAATATTAAAATAAAAGTTTTGGAAGATGTAAGCATAGAATTGTAGTACAAGGAATTGGTAATGAAGCTACAACAAGATAACATGCCGCAAGGAGTGGAAGATTATAAGTTTGAGACTAAGGGAATACTTATGTACAAGAACAAAGTTTATGTACCTAATGTCCATGGTTTGAAACTTGTGATTCTTAGAGAAATGCATAACGTGTCTTATGCTGGGCACCCTGGATATCAGAAGACTATGGCAGTAGTCAAAAGCCATTACTTTTGGCCAGGTATGAAGAAAGAGATTGCAGAATACATCGCCAGATGTATGGAATGAAAAAAGATTAAAGTTGAGCATAGGCACCCAGCTGGATTGTTGTAACCTTTACCCATTCCTGAGTGGAAGTGGGAAGTGGTGACAATGGATTTCATCACTGGATTGCCCAGAACTGGAAAGAAGCATGATTCAATCATGGTGGTGGTGGACAAGATTATGAAATACACCCATTTTATTCCACTAAAGACTACTCACAAGGCAGCTAATGTTGTTGATATTTTTATGAGGGAAATTGCACAATTTCATGGTATTCCCAAGACAATTGTGTCTGACCGAGACACAAAATTCACCTCCAAATTTTGGAAAGGGTTATTCAAAGGATTTGGAACGAATCTCAACTTTAGAACAACCTATCATCCTAAGTCTGATGGGAAGACAGAGCTAGTGAATCGAATAATAGAAGACATACTAAGGATGAATGTGATGGACAAACCATCTAAATGGGAAGACTACCTACACTTGGTAGAATTCACCTACAGTAATGGGTATCAAGAATCATTGAAGATGAGCCCATTTGAAGAACTTTATGGAAAAAAGTGCAATACTCCAGTAAGATTGGATAATCAAGTTGACAGGGTAGTAGTTGGGCCAGAGTTTCTCAAGGAAATGGAAGAGAAAATGATGAAAATTAAGCAGAATTTAAAGGTTGCCCAAGACAGGTAGAAAACTTATGCTAATAAAAACATAACCCACAGAGAGTTTAAAGTGGGCGATCATGTTTTCCTAAAATTGAAAGCCAATAGAAGTTCCTTGAGGTTGGGAAACTGTTCGAAGTTGGCAGCCATATTTTGTGGGCCATTCGAAATCCTAGAAAGGATTGGGCTAGTTTCATATATGCTTGCATTACCTGCATCCATGACTGTACATAATATGTTTCATATTTCATTTATTAAGAAATATATACCTTATGCTAATCATGTTATTGATTGGAATGTTATCCAAGTGGAGCAAGAAGGTGTCCTGCAACTGCATGGTGTGCGCATATTGGACCGAAAAAGAAAAAATCTTTGCAATCGATCCATAGGGATTGTAAAGGTCCAGTGGACCTGGTACAGTCCTAAGGATGTGACATGGGAGCATGAGGATGATATGCAGGGAGAATACCCCCATTTTTTTGAAGATTTTGAAAATCTTGTTGATGTTGTGTAAAAGTTGCACTGAGGACAGTGCAAAAATAAGGGGAGGGTATTTTAATACCCCAAGGATATACCCCAATTATATTATGAATTGTAATCATGTTTTGTAGGTTGCTAAGTCAAGTATTGATAAGCTGGTGGGATTATGTGTTTATTAGGTCAGAGAGCCTAAGTGTTAAAGGCCAAGAGCTTTTTTTTGTATATGTAATTATGCAGAACATTAATAAAGATTAAACACCATTGTGTGTAGACCGACCATGAAGAAAGAGTTACGGGGGACTAAGTTTCCACAGGGTGGGTAAGGGAAAGGGGGCTGAAAGGTTGGAAAGAGGGGCTAATATTAGGGGCTTAAGTCCTTTAGAGTAATAATTTATTATTATTCCAAAGTGGTGTTAAAGGTATACTTTTATCCTAAGTTCCTGGAAAATGGAACACATACTTGATGGAGTGCATGCAGCTTCATGGGAAACATGTGTCGACCCAAGAACATGAAATTTAACCCAATACTTGAGCCATGATGGGGGTTCTTCCTCCATTCTTGGGTCTGTTGTCTGAACTATGTTTCCTCTGCATCTGATCTATGCATACCTCACATAGCTCTGAAACCCAAAATCGTGAGAGCTTTGTCATTGACCAGTGTATTCCCATGAATTTTGTCTTGTCTTTACGTTTGGCCCCCATCATCGACCTCTACATAATTTTCTTATCACACATCTAGAAACCGTTATTCCATGGGCCAATCTGTGTCTTATGTGGAACCCAAAACCTGGGAAATCGCATGAGCATGTTGTGTCTTAGCGTCTGGTCATTTCCATTTTCGGGCCTATGCCCATTTTCTGTTGTGGTAATCATCATTGTGTCAACTGAATGTTGATTCTCTTGCGGTTTCCTTCACCCAGTTGAAATTGAGTTGAAGAGTGTGTTGAAGAAGTGGGTTGTGAAGCTTATGGTAGAAGAGTCAGGTTGTCAGGCCTGTGAGAAACTCTTTATAGGTGAGAGAGTATGTTGGGAAGTGGTTTTCTCCCAGAGAGAGTCCAACACCATGTACAGAGCTCTAAGAATTCCTTATCCATCCTATTGTCAAGGCTCAGAGAGGGAGGTGAAGCAATCGATGGACTATTCTTGTGAAGGTGTATGCTCCTGGCTGGAACTAGCATGTGGGGAATGAGAGTCCGTGAGTAGTGGACATAAGAAGGTTCCTCGAGAGAATCCTTCTGGTTGCTCTGTGCAATTTTCCTATAAACTCATCATAGTCTAGGATTCCCTTTCCTTGAGTGGAGCTTAGTCCCAGCTCGGGGGTGACCCACTGATGAGCAGCGTGGTCTAAGGCTGGGAGATTCGTGGAAATTCAAAATGTAGTTGGTGGAGTTACTATAGTTTGAAAGATAAGTATCATTATGTATTTAATTTCAATTAAAATGCATGTTTGTGATGCTTGAAATATTATCATGTATTATGTTGCAATGATATTTATTGTTAATTATATTTAAGTCTATATGATGGAAGTAACTCTATGTTAAATGAGTTAATTTGATTTAATATTCATGTTATATATATATATATATATATATGTATGTATGTATGTATGTATGTATGTATGTATGTATGTATGTATGTATGATAATCTTCCACATATTAGCGTTTCTTGACAGTGGGGTTGATGGTTAGGGACGTTACAAAATCCTTGGATAGAATCACATCTATTCCAATAGGTCAAGGAGACAGACAGATCTCGAAGGTAGCCCACTCTCCCGAGCCAACTACACAGGGCCTCCATTGTGTTTTACCAGCTAGCATACCATTGTTAATAATATCTTGTTCTGGCAGATCCCGAAGGTAGCCCACTATCCCAAGCCAACTATACAGAGCCTCCATTGTGTTTTACCAGCTAGCATACCATTGTTAATAATATCTTGTTCTGGCCCTCAAGATCCTCGATTCCTTGCCTGAATTTCTTCTAATCTTGCTCCTTAAGAAGCATCCCCTAATCCACCATGGTTTTTGCATGTCAAAATAACTTCACAGTGACGTGGAATTTAGTGTCCCTGTTTCTATTAAAAAACATATCGGGGATTATTTCTCTAAATGCATATCCATAACATCATCCTCCTAATAATCCATAATTAGCTTCACATCCTCCTCTAATGGATGGATTCTTTAGCAACAGAGCCGATAGAGATGTTGCAATGGACCGCCACATTACAACCTACAAAATTTCTAGCATGACATGACTGAGGATGACAGGAGATCAGGCACAAAGATCCAAATCCTTCTAGACTCTTTCAGAAAGAGAAACGGAAAACAACCCAAGACAGATGCTTACCTATGTTTAACAACTTCTCCCCACACTTAGTAGTAACGAAGGCCAGTACAAGGCCAAACATGTCAGGTATTCATTAAGGGAAGCATGCTCATCATCATATCGATATCCTCTTGACATGAATGCTTACATCACCTCCAATGTCATCTATGCATTGTTTTCTCTCAAGCAGGGATCAAATCAAGGAGAAGAAGGACCAGACTAGTTTGAATGGATAGAGAATGTTGTAGGGGAATACGTGATCAAAATAAATTATTTGTGTTGTCCTCATATATCATTCTACTACCATCTATCTCATAATCATGGCTCTCCACGTCAGTTTTCACCCGATCTTGGTGTCATTTATTGTAAACCTTGGTTTAAACACCATAAAGATTTAAATTTCATATATATAATGTTCTCTTATTTACTTAATGATTTTTTAAGTTAATTTTTGTTTAAATTATTATTTTCTTTTTTTTTCTAGAAAACAAATGCAATTCTTATTGAAGAAGAAAAAAAATTACAATTATAAGGTGCCCATATCACTATCCATAAAGTTTCTTCCAGAGGAAAAAAAATCAATACCATGCTTAGAGAATAAACATAATATCATCTATGATTCAAAAGGAATTGTTACTTTCAACCCTTACTTCCATATTACATTCCAAAATGTATCATAACCTAGTCATATATAAGATAGGTGTTAGGAGGAAACAAGTAGTATACTATATTTTGGAAAAAAAAATGACCAACTACAATAGTCTATTGAATTATCTTCCATGTAATTTTATAAGTAATTAAGGACCACATAATTCTTGATGATTAGACACACATTTCCTACAATATATAAGAGGATGATATCTATTTCTACATGAAATTAGAACCACTAGGTGGAACTTCTCTCTGATGATCTGTAGTAAAAACAACAATAGTCCAAGGTGTATCAGAAGTTGCTAGCATTTCATCCTCATATTCCTCAACAAAATAATCCTCAAAGATCTTAACCTCGTTTTCATAGAACTGTGTGTTTTCATGAGTCTGCAAGTTTTCCATCTTATCCAAGCCACCAACATCCTCAATTTGTCTCACATAGACATTAGCATCTATGAGACCTGCATTTTTTTCATCCTTACCAACTCTTAATATGTTTTCTAGACCTTCAATGAATACTATTATATTCCTTGGAATTAGGAAGGATAGAATATCACAAAGGGGTTGTATGCAACCTTTAATGGAAAGGTATACCTTAAATAAAAGAAGCTCATGTTATCAACCTAGCATCATCAAAACAATGGATGCAAAAAATTACACATGCAACGAAAGAAAAGCTTCATACTTTATCTGTTCATCACTTCAACTAGAAGTTTCATTTGAAACTCCCCAGGACACCTCTTTCTTTATATCGAATTCATCATTTGCTAGAACAAACAAAAGTGGAGGAGATATGTTGGTATTGAACACAACCTACAATGTAAATGGAGTGAATTAAAACTAAATCTCAAGTTATGTTACATGCTAAATGTGGCACTGGTAACAAGTAACAATAGTGTTGGGATTTGGTGACAAAGAATTCCTTGAACGATGGATTTGGATCCTATTATTCTACGTTGGTTACAACCAAATAGACCAAGCTAGAATATGGATAGGGATTGCATTTAATAATTAGTTTCTTGTGAATGTATATAAATTCATGTAAGCCTGTAGAGGAAAATGAGAGAGAGATAGAGTCAGAACTTGCTAGCCTATTGTAATCTCCATGATATGAATAATAAGACAAATAAAATCGATGCCTATGCTTGGTGGACGTAACCCAACATTTGGGTGAAACACGTGAAATCCGTGTGTTTCTTATCTGTATGATTGTTAATTATCATATGTGAATTGTGTTTTCCACATTTGCAATTCTAACAAGTGGTATCGGAGTTGGTTGGAGGAGAGTTCATCAAATTTCGGAGGAGAAAAAACATTTGTGTGAGGTGCATCGATTACTACATTGCCACAGGTCCCTCCTCTCAAAGGGTGCAACGTATTATTACTCAAGCTTACGTTCGTGCAAAAATACTGAAATCACCATGGTTGAGGAAGAGGAAAAGTGCATAGATATTTCAAGATCGTCGCACTCTAGGTGTATCGGGAGGTGCAGACTCACCACACTCTAGTGGTAGCGTGAGGTGTGATGTCTCCCTTTAAATCAAAATTTACGATCTTGAATTAATTTGCATATATTATTTTTTGACCTTTGAAAATATTAAAGGTTTTTTATATTGTGTGCATAATACATGAACAAGTCACGTGGGTGAATAAAGTAAAAAAAAATTATGGAATAAAAGGATTATGTAAAAGGTATAAAGGTGAATGCTTATAAAAGGTGGATGTTTTTAAAAAGTAAAACTTTTTCTTTATAAAATTTTTTACTAAACCTTTTTATATATTATTAAAATGTTTTTTGGATTAAACCTTTTTTAAATTATTTTTCAACAGTAAGATTATTCCTCCACATTAATTTTCAAAAGGCTTTGGGTTTTATAAGCAGTGGATATTAGTAGATTTTGTGCTAATGGCTAAGATGTAGAGTTGGAAGTTTGAAGTTGAAAAGTTCATCGATAAAAGCAACTTTGAAATATGGAAGCTTAAGATGTGGGATTTACTGGTGCAACAAGGGTTGAAAAAAGAATTGGTAGGCAAGTCAAAGAAACCAACAGCCATGACGAAATGGGAATCGGAATATCTGGATGCGAAATCTCTTAGTACCATTTGTTTATCTATAGTGGATGATGTGTTGTTTAATAACGTAGGAGATGATACAAGATTAGGCTTATGGATCAAGTTGGACAATTTGTATATGATGAAGTCCTTGATGAGAAAAATCTACTTGAAGAGACGGATGTATAGTTTGCGGATGAAAGAAGGTACCAAAATTGCTGATCATTTAAATACCTTTAATACCCTTATATTTCAATTGACTAGTATGGAAGTTAAATTCGAAGATGAAGATAAGGCTATTACACTATTGTGTTCATTGCCTGAGTCTTGGGATAATATAGTCACCTCTATTAGCTTTAGCTCAATAGATATTTTAGATTATGACTCTGTTGTGGTAGCTTTGTTGGCTGAGGAGATGAGGAGAAAATCTAGTAAAGAAACCTCAACTTCATAAGCGATGCTGGTCAGAGGTCAAACTAAAGAGAAAAATGAGAGAATTTTTTCTCGATCTAAGTCAATACGTAGAAAAGGTAAAGCAAAATGTTCGTACTGTGGAAAAACATGACATCTCATTAAACATTGCTGGAAGAGAAAAGAATCTGAGGAAAACTCCACGAAGGAAACAAATTTGGGTGTAACAAATTCAAGTATGACTGATCAAGTTTTATTTCTTTCTAGTAATTTACAATATCAAGAATAATGGCAGTTAGATTAAGGTTCCTCCCACCACATGTGCTCACATAGAAATTGGTTCATTTATTGCCAATGTGTTGATGAGGGTGTAGTGTTTATGGGAAATGGTATTCCTTGTAAACCTGTTGTGGTGGGCAATATTAGAATCGGGATGTTCGATGGTATTGTTAGGGAATTAACACATGTTAGAAATGTACTTGAGCTTAAATCAAATTTGATTTCTTTGGGAGTGTTGGATTCTTGTGGGTATAAATATACAGGTCAAGGTGGAGCACTCATATTGTCGAAAGGTAGTTTATTAGTGATGAAGGAAACAAAGGTTGATAACCTTTATGATCTAGAAGGGAGTATTGAAGCAGCATATGAAGTGACATATGTATCTTCTTGTTTATGGCAGAAGCATCAAGGTCATAAGAGAAATAAATAATTGCACGTATTGTTAAGCAGTAAATCATTTCGAGACTTAAAATCTTTGTTTCTGAATTCCTACTTGTTTTATATCTCTGCAAGTTATGATGGTGGTATAAAGGGATGTTCTGTGTGGGATCATACTTTTGACAAGTTCATCATTGACCGAGATATAGTATGTATGGAACAACCAAAAGGGTGGATTCAATATCGCAATGGTAAATTTGTTTGAATGTCAGAACATTCATTGTATGGCCTATTGGTACCCATGCAAATATACAAGATGTTTGAATCCTTCATAGTGAGTCATAATTTTTCAAAGTGTAGGAATGACTATATATTTTATACTACATTCATAGTCCTGATTTTATTTTCTGATGATATGCTCGATGCAAGCCAAAGCATGGATAAAATCAGTAAGAAAATGACTCAGGTGGAAGGGACAATTAAGATGAGGGATCAAGGAGCAACAAAATTTTTTATGGGCATGGAAGTATACATAGATGGAAATGGTAAGTTGTGGTTGGAGTTCAGTATGAACATTGTAAAACCATTTTTTATCCCTCTTTATTTCCATTATAAGTTTTCTTCAAGCATAGGCCATGTTTATAAATAAGAAAAGGTTATGTCTCATGTAATTTCAGTAGGAGGCATGTTGTATGTGATGAAATGGTTAAGACGAGATGTTTCACATGATAATGATGTTGTTAGATACGTGACAGATTAAGGTGTTGCAGTGAAATGGTTGCTTCAACGTCTGAGAAGAAAAAATGTCACCTATAATGGTTACACTGAGATGGTTTGTGATAATTGTAATGTATATTTTACAGGTTTTTTTGGATAGGAGGAGATCTATCACTAAATATGTCTCACAACACAGTTGTGGAAGACATTTTGGAGGTGGACTGACCCCTCAGGAAATCTAAACGTGTTCAAGTTACACAGGCGAGATCATGAAACCAGTTGTATTAGAGAAGTTGCAGTGGTGCTTGGCTTCTCTTGGCTTGTAGAAAAGGTGATGAACAAAAGGAAGGAGCAATGTATCAAGTTAATTGTTGTCAAGGTGGAGATTGTTGGTATTTGGTGACAACGAATTCCTCCAAGGATGGATTTGGATCCTATTATTCTGGGTTGGTTATAACCAAATAGACCAAGTTAGAATAAGGATAGGGATTGCATTTAATAATCAGTTTCTTGTGAATGTATATAAATTCATGTAATCCCATAGAGGCAAATGCGAGAGAGACATAGTGAGAACTTGTTAGTCTGTTGTAATCTCCATGATCTGAATAATAATAAAATCGATGCCTATGTTTGGTGGACATAGCCCAACATTTGGGTGAACCACGTGAAATCCCTGTGTTTCTTATATGTATTATTGTTAATTATCATATGTGAATTGTGTTTTCCACAATTACAATTCTAACAAATAGGACTCTAAAGTTATTAACGTAATTGTGGTATAAGTTTCATCAATGCCAAGGGAAGAATTTGCTCCAATTCTCCAGAGAAAACCTTTTCTTTTTCAAAAGTTGTAATAACCTTATAACTAAGGACTGAATGGATCACTACTATAGGGTGAATTTTAGATATTGATAAAAGAATATTTTTTATACTTTCATACTGTTCATCGAGTAGGGAATACCTTGCTATCAAAATATGCATCATAACTTTTATGCATACGACTATAATAGGATGGGATTCTTCATTTTAATTGGGTTGGTATTTTTTGGGTTAAGTGTTTGGTTATTCGTAAAATCCAGTAAGTTTTGCATTATGTTATGTCTTGTAATAACGCAGATGCCTCGATTTAACTTTCATCTATCCAAGGATATCTATCAATACATACCTTGGTTGGCACATTTAAGATGTTTTAACAAATTACACTACCTCTATTTTTAGAGAAGAGAACCTGTTAAGTCTACAATTGTGATATATATCCTTGCTTGTTCTTAATATGTTTTCTGGACCTTCAAGGAAGACTATTATAATCCTTGGAATGAGGAAGCATAAAAGATCGCAAAGTTGTTGGACACACCTACCACACTTAGAGGGGGGGGTGAATGAGTGTGGGGCTCTTTTTCCCAAAACTTTCCTCTTTACACAAAAATCCTTAGTTAACGTTCAACATTTATTCATTACCCATTGCTTTCATTTATAACGAGTTAGATGTGAACATATATCAGCAACACGTATCATTAATAAGTTATCACCACAAGGAACACAAAGAACACAAGATGTATGTACAATTTTTCTTTTTATTATGGACAACAATCTAGGGTTTATCAACCACAACTTAATAGAGTACAACTCTACAAGAGAACCAACTCTATAATGCAAGACTCAGCTTACAGCCTCAGCAACAACTGAGATGAGGCAACAATCCTCAACAAATATCAATATGTCAACAGGTACGCGACCTGTCAGTAGTGCAGCCCATGTGTGTACGCGCCCTGGCTCACTACAGCCTGCATGTGCACGTGACTAGTGCATAATGAAACATGCGTATTCTTCTGAGAAACTAGGGTTTTTCTTTGTCTCACATGCTCAGATCCTATGCAACCTACAATCACTTTCTCTTATGTCTTCCACTATCCAAACTAGCCCACATCCAGTCACAACATCTCCAAGCTCTCCAATAGCTTGCTCATTCTCCACAATAGATCAATATGAATGTTATCTCAAACATTTATAAGCATCTAGTATACCATATCAATCATGTCACCACTGAATCACAAGAGTATTGATCACTCCATTTACCAAATCAACCAAAATGAACCACATCATAGAAGCCATACCAAGAATTCCCTAAGCATTCCCATCACATCAAACAATAGTATTCATAAAGACAATAATGTAATCATACCAGTGTCTTAGTGATAGATCTAAGGCCATGGAATGCAGATCTGGAACCTACCTGATCATCCAAGAGCTTGGCACCATCTCAAACACATGTCTTCACCATTTTATCCACCATACATTCCCTATCTTCAGACAGCCCACGCATACCTAAATGTATACACACCCTAAGCATAAACAACCTGCGTATACCTTAGAAACTAGGGTTTTTGAAGTTCTGAGAATTTTTCCGTCAAGATCTCCGACATTGCCGAAACTTTGATGTGTCCATGAGATCCTCCTCTCGCTCTCTTCCTCATAATAGATCTTCAATCATGCTCAAGAGATCCACACCAAAAATGCTCAAGAAGCTCTCCATCAATACTCCAAAAGATATTCACAAGAAGCTCTCTATTGATCCACACAAAGGATTATCTACAAGAGACCATAGCTATCTTATTTATACTTTAATCTTCTAGGTCACTTAACCCATTTTTAAGTTACTTAACCCATTTCTAGGTCACTTAAACTATTTTCCATATTTTAGGGTTAACCACTTTCCATGAATAGAAAGTTCTCCAATACTTTAGCATTTAAATATTCCTTCTTGGTTTTGTCACTTCTCTTTATTATTTAAATAATCATTTCTTATTCTCAAGCACTTTGACTTCTTTGACCTTGGGGGCTTCAAGCCTTCATATGGGGGTCCTTCAACTTTGTAGAGCCATAACTCTAAAACCATGAGGAGTTATGTGACATTCCACATACCACCTGAAATGACATGACAAGCATTATCCATCTAGTATAGTTTCACCAACAACTTCATTGATCTTCATTTCATTATTCCACATACAAGCATGGGTCCTCTCAACCATAAATCATCTTCCCGTGACGACTTTCACCATAAGGGGACCACTTTGGAGTTCATCCATTTGTGCACCTTATCAATCATGATAAGAAAATAATGAGTCATCTTTTCATCAAACAAACTATACACCATCATGTATCAATGACAACTCATTGATCCATCTTCATATATGCATCATATCAATGATCTATCTTTATCAATTGGTTTCCACTTTGACATCTATCATTCTCATCAAGTAAAATCATCAATCAATAAATTACTTGACATCAATAAATGACATCAATCAAACAAACCATTTGCATCAATGAAACATGATCCAACAATTTCCCAAGTAATCAAACCATTGTCATCAATGACAACATGATCCAACAAAAGTGACTATATGAAATATTGAATGGAAAGGTATATGTTAAAGAAAAGAAGCTCCTGTCATCAACCTAGCATCATCAAAACAATGGATGCAAAATATTACACAAGAAAAGAAAGAAAATATTGTTTCATTTGAAACTCCCCATGTTTCCTCTTTCTTTATATTGAATTCATCATTTTCTAGCACAAACAAAAGTAGAGGAGATATGTTGGCATTGATCACAACCTACAATGTAAATGGAGTGAGTTAAAACTAAAGGATCAAGTTATGTTTCATGTGAAATGTGACACTGGTAGCAAGTAACAGTAGGAATCCAAAGTGAATTCAAAGTTATTTCCACTGAAACCTGCTCTCTGGCTCTTGGAGTAATATGATGGAGTAATATGAGATATTGTCCAACATCACTCTTTCATTATGGTTTTCCTCATCAGTTGTATGAAGATTCTAATGAAAAAAGAGTGAGCATGACAAAATACAAGATAAAAGGTTAAAAAGTAAATTAAATCCACCAATGTTTGAATTTGGACTCCTTATACTAAGGGTTCTTATATTAACCAAAACTAAATCACAACTAAACATATAGAATATATGAAAAACATCTATCATGTAAATTTTTTGAAGAAGTATGAAAAATGTGTGGAATAAGACCTCATTCTGCATATCATCACCAATGACAATATTACCCACTATTCATAAAGCTCTTAAAGCAAGAGGAACAACAAATGGTGAAGGATGCCTGAAATACAAATAGTCATTTTGTATTTGTGTAAATATTATAAATTCATGTTAAGTGAAGACCAATAATAAAATTTATGGTACTTTATTAGTTATACACACACACACACACTTAAACTCCCATCTCTTATGTGTTTACTATACTCACCACAAAAGTTCAATGAACTTTGAGAAAATGCTAGCATCAAATGCTAGCATCAATTAATGCCTCAATTTTCAAATTGGGGCTAAAGGAAAGATATGATAGAGTGTATAATGTGTTCTACTAATAGTTATGATCTTGGATATGGATCAACCACCCCAAAGTAGGAAATGTATATTTGACCTGAAAACCACAACCAAAATTCTATGAAAATGAATTGAAACAATCAATTCATTTTCATAGACATTTGGTTGTGGTTTTCAGGTAAAATAGGTCAAATATGATTGGCCTACCCTCTAGTGGATTATCCTTATGCAATATGATGGCTTATTCATATGCAAGATGATAACATATTTGGAAGATGCATGCGGAAATCTATCATATCTTTGTTTTGGATCCAATTTGAAAATTCAAGAATTAATTATCAAAAAATTTACAATTAATTTGTAGTTAAGATGAATTTATATTATTTATATAAATACAAATTATTATTATTTTTATATAAATTTATTCTATATTATTGGAAACAATTTTTTTTTTTTTTAAACATCCTTCACGTTTTGTTGCTTTCCTTCTTTATGAATAGTAGGTAATATTGTCATTGGCCACTTCAAAAAATTTACATCATACATTTTTTTCACCTTTTATCTTGTATCTTGTCATGTGCGGGTTGTTAACCACAATGAGGCTCTTCCTTACATTTTTCATTTTCTCTCATCTCAAAGAAAACCAATTTGAAAGAATCATGTTGGACAATCTCCAATATTATTGAATCATGTTGGACAATCTTGAGAAGAGAAAGTTCAAGTGGAAATAACTTTAGATTCCTACTATAAACTGCTACCATTGTCAAATTTTGTGTGTAACATTACTTGATCCTTTATTTTTAAATCACTCCATTTACATTTCAGGATGTGATCAATGCCAACATGTTTCCTCCACTTTTAGTCATGGAAGGAAATGTTGGATTCAATATAAAGAAAGAGGTGGTGTGAGAAGTTTCAAATGCAACTTCTAATACAAGTGATAAACAAATAAAGCATCAAGCCTTTCTTTCTCTGAATGTGTAATTTTTTGCATCCATTTATTTTATAATTTTAGGTCGAGAACATGAGCTTATTTTACTTTACATATATCTTGTCATTCAAGGTTGCATACATCCACTTCATGATCTTTTATCATGCTTGAATCCAAGGATTATTACAATCTGTCTTGAAGTTCTATAAAACATATTGAGAGACGATGAGGCTGAAAAAACTAGAGGTCTCAGAGATGTTAATGTATATTTGAGCGTAATTGAGGATTTTGATGGCTTGGATAGGCTTGAATTGAAGCATCATGAAAATACAAGTCTCTGAAAAGGAATTTAAGATCTTCAAAAATTACTTAGCCAAGGAATATGAGGATGAAATGGTAGAACATTTGAGGTTCATGAAAACACAAAGTTCTATGAAAAGGAAGTTTAGATCTTTGAGAATTAATTAGCTAAGGATTATGAGGATGAAATGCTAACAATGTCTGATACACTTCATACTACTTTTGGTTTTTGTACATATCAAGAAATAGAAGTTCCACCTGATGGTTTTAATTTCATTTCGAAAGAGAGATTATCCTCTTATATATTGTAGTGAACGTGTGTCTAATCAACAATGATTATGTGGTCCTTAATTACCTATAAAACTACATAGTAGGTAATTCAATATATTATTGTAGTTCATACTAGTTTTTCCAAATATAGTGTTCTATTTCTTTTCTCCTAACACCTATATTATATATGACTAGACTATGATATATTGCAAAAAAAAGTTTACAATAGAAATTTTCATAGATTCACATTATTATTGTGAAGTGTCTAAATAAGTGTTAATTTAGTGAATATATTTTTTGATTTAGTGAATATATAAGAGAACAATATATCTTTCTACATGAAATTAAAACCACTAGGTGGAACTTCTCTATGATGATCTATAGAAAAAACTAGCAGTAGTCCAAGGTGTATCAGAATTTGCTAGCATTTCATCCTCATATTCCTTGGAAAAATAATTCTCAAAGATCTTAACCACATTTTCATAGACCGATGTACTTTCATGAGACTGCAAGTGCTCAATCTTATCCAAGCCATCAACATCCTCAATTTGGCTCACATATCATCTATGAGACCTGCATTTTTTTCATCCTTGCCCACTCTTAATATGTTTTCTACACCTTTAAGGAAGACTATTATAATCCTTGGAATCAGAAAGAATAGAAGATCACAAAGTGGTTGTATGCAACCTCTAATGGAAAGGTATCCATTAAAAAACATAAGCTCATGTTATCAACCTAGCATCATCAAAACAATGGATGCAAAAAATTTACACATTGAAAAAGAGAAAAGCTTCATACTTTATGTGTTCGTCACTTCCACTAGAAGTTGCATTTGAAACTCCCCAGGTCACCTTTTTATTTATATCGAATTCATAATTTGCTATCACAAACAAAATTGGAAGAGATATGTTGGCATTGAACACAACCTATAATGTAAAAGGAGTGAATTAAAACTAAAGGATCAAGTTATGTTACATGTGACACTCTTAGCAAGTAACAGTAGGAATCCAAATTTATTAACAGAATTGTGGTATAAGTTTCGTCAATGTCGAGGGAAGAATTTCTTCCAATTTGCGAGAGAAAGAATTTTCCTTTTCAAAAGTTTTAATAAACCTATAACTAAGGATTCAATGGAGCACTACTATATGACGAATTGTACATATATATAAAATAATATTTATTATACTTTGGTATTGTTCATCAAGTAGGGAATACCTTGTTATCAAAATATGCATCATAAAAAAAAAATCCTTTCAGTTGGTTTGAAAAATAAAATAGGTAAGAAATAAATTTGATTAGATTGTTATATAATATTCTTTTAATCATAATCATGTAATAGGATGAGATTCTTCATTTTAATTGGGTTGGTTTTTTGGGCTAAGTGTTACATTATTCATAAAATCCAATAAGTTTTATATTAGTTTGATGCAAGAGCATCGCCTTCAAAGTCAACAATGCACACATGGAGGAAATCAAATGACATCTCAACATGACAAAGTTTAAAATCAAACATTTGCTTCAGAGATAAATTAGTTGTTGAGATATTTTGTAATCAACATTTTAAAAGTGTAACTTGTTTGTAAAGTCATGAAGGACTATAAGGTATTGAAGATATGGAGTGTTGACTCTATCTCGCAATAACTAGTAATTATTGTAATACGACAAAGTAGGTAACAACTTTGAGTTTTATATGATAGATTTCAGACAGGACGAGAGAGCTCGTGGAGTCGATCCTTAGATAGTTTTTCATTGTTGTATTGTAATAGATCGATGGATAGAGAATAGAGAGAATGAGATAGAGATCAGAGAGATCAGTAGAACAGAGTAGAGTACAAGAAAGACTATGTAGTTTTATTTTCATGATTGAATAGAACGGACATAATTGTCCCAAATCCTTGGACTGTGTTCATTTCATGTGTGATTGAATGAATGTTGTATTATGTGTGTATGGTTTATTTAATTTTGTTCATGCAGAGATTGTTTCAGATATTGATTGTATGAGTTTCTGACGAAACTGGATGAGTTTCAATTGTTTCTCTTTTGACACTCGTATGCAAGGTGTGAATCTTGAACACAAGGAGTGCATCGATTGAGTATCAGAGTGACTTAGAGAAGTTCAGAGAGAACAAGGTAAAATTAGACTAGGTGCAAGGTGTGCACAACAACCAAGCTTCAAAGAACCCATGCAGAGGAATGCCATGTGGGTGAGAATAATTTATTTTCAAGAAATCCTTCGAACTGAGTTATTCAAAAATCCCAAGAACGCAAGGTGTGTGTAAGAGATTGAAATACTTTGAAGGAAAAAAGATCAGGAGAGATAACACTTTCACAAGTATTGATGGTATCCCATAGTTAGACTCATAGGAAGAACAAAGGTTCAAAACCTTTGAAGGTTGATAAATATTCCAAGTGAGGAGACATCAAAATCTCAGGAGGAGGAGTGACATGAATCGTTGGATAATAATGAAGAGGATCGATAATCGTCAGATCATAGGATGGTGCACGAGCCTTATCTCTTTTCACGCAGAGGAGAGATAACCTATTAGGTTTGAAACTTGAGGTTTCCGAAGCCTGAAGCTCCGAAATCCTGAAATAGAATATCCATCATCTGATCATAGGAACAAATATGAGCCATTAGATTGTTCAAGGCAAATACCAAACATCATATCGTTAGAGGGTATTTGGACCATCAGATACTATGAGTCTGGGGAGGAAGGCAAGTTTAAAACTTGAAACAGCTGAAGCGCATAATGTCGAAGGGTTGGAGTGAATATGGACCGTTGGATCTAGGAGGATACGTCTAGAGGAAGGAGGAGGTTGAAGTGTTGAAACATTTGAAGCCTGAATACCTGAAGAACCATGAGCCCTTGATATGTAGAGGGACACTTGTCAACGAATCTCGAGCTATGGGAAAATTTGATGTGGATTTTCAGTTTGAGAACCAAGATCGTCGTACAGCGAATACTCGAAGTCCAGAAGTAAGATCTGTACCGTGAGATGTAAGGAAGACATAGCGTGAATACGTGAATTCCAGGTAAATTTCGAAGTGATTTGTAGCCATCGGATTTAAGAGGTACGTGTGTATATTCGTGAACTCTGGGTAAATTCCTGAAGTAATCCTCTAACGTTGGATCAAGAGGACACATGTCAAGGGATCACGGCCTTCAGATAAAATCATTTTGGAAAAGGCAAAGTTTGGGATTTGAGATCTCAGAACTCCGAAGACCCGGAGGAAAAATCGAGCATCGACCGAGAAGAGGGCCATTGGACCGTTGATCTGGGTTGAAAGGTCAAACACCCTAAGTGAAGGCAGGGTCATTGATTGAGGAGGACAAGTGTCTGTAGACCATCAAATCTAGAGGATTGGCGTATGGAAGGAAGATGGGTTTGCGATTTCAAATTCCTGAAGTCCGAAATTGCTAAGAGATCTTGACCATTGATTCATATGGAGCAGATCTGGTCTGTATATTAGAAAAGAGAAAATCTGAACCGTCGGTTTAGATAGTATCCTCAAGATCGCGAGATCAATGATGTCATAGCATTGTGGGGATAGGAGTTACGAGGAGCTTAAAATATCGAGGGCGGGTTGCAATCCACATTATGGTTTCATCAGGAGGACACGTGGAGGCTGGAGGAGCATTGTGGGCCCAAAAATCATTTTGACTCCAAACCACTTGTGGTCGCACCTGCAATCGTGTGGTCATCATGAAGTTAACATCAAGAGGGGGCTTATCAAACAAAACGAGCTAACGCCCAACACTCTGAGTTTTTTCAAAAGGAAGAAAGGGAAGGTCCAAGAAGCCGAGGTTTTTTTTTTTAATCACATAACAAGATCATTGAGGTTTCAGAGTCATTGGACTTGAGAATCAAAGATCTTAGACCGGGAGGTCCCGTAGCCCTACTGGGTAGTAGGGGGGCTGCATCATGTGGTATCAGAGCTGATATTGAATTTGTTTGTAGACATGAGACAAAAGGAGAAAGGAGGTAAGTTGATATCATTTTGGTATCAAAACTTGATTTCTTTTTGTAGGTGATGAAGTGAAATCATGCCACCCAAAAGGCCCTGAGAAAATGTAGAAATTGAAGAAGAAATAAGATGACTTCGAATAAGACTAGATGCCATGGAAACAACATAGAGGAGAGAACTAGACGCTGGATATATCATTGAATCTGAGAGTGAAGAAGAAGAGGTCGAAGAAAATGTTGCAGAGGATACTTCACAAGATCGCTTAGTAAAATTTGTTTCAAAAATAGGAGCCAAAGCAAGAATAGAGGTACCAATGTATGAAGGAAATTTCAAAGTTGAAGAATTGTTGGATTGGGTACATTATATGGACATATACTTCAATTAAGAAGATATCAAAGAAGAAAAGATGGTGAATCATGAAGTGAAAATACTGAAAGGTCATGCAGCGCTATGGTGGGATGAATTGCAAGCTAAACATAGGAGAAATGGTAAGCAAAAAATTAAAAACTGGGATAGGATGGTAGCCAAGTTGAAGGCCAAATTTATCCTAAAGGACTATCAAATCAATATGTTCAGGAGATTGTAGAACCTTAAACAGAGGATCTTATCAGTGAAGGAGCACACTGAGGAATTTTACAGACTAAAAATGAGGGCTGGACAGAAAGAAAATGAGGATGAAAAGACCGCCAAATATATCAATGGGTTGAAATATGAAATGCAAAAGGAATTCAGCATGATGTCGATTAGTACAGTCGAGGATTCTTATCAATCAACCTTGAAATTTGAAGAGAAATTGGTCAGGAAGTAAAGCCAATGAAGCAGAGGAGGAAATTCAAGCAAAGGCAAGGGAAGCAGCAGAGAGAAGTTCCAAAAGCTGAAGCCTGAAGTTGGCAAACAACATAGTCACCCAGAGAAAGGTGGAAGTTCTAAAGAAGGACAATATGGAGGAAGAATATCATTTTCCAGAGGAATAGGAAGAGCTAGAGGAGGTGTGGTTAAATGTTATACATGTGGAAAAGAAGGACACAAATCTTGGGAATGTCTCAACAGAAAGATAGAAGGAGGCAAAGAAGCACACATTGTTGAAGAACAAAAACATGTGGAAGTAGAAGCAACAGAAGGAGGAAGGAATCTCGTGATGAGGAAAATTCTTCTTAAACCAGAAAAGGAATCAGAGGAACCAGTTCAGTGAACAATTTTGTTCATAAATGCTTGCAATGTGAAAGACAAAGTTTGCAAGGTGATCATAGGTAGTGGGAGAACTGACAATCTAGTATCCACGGAGATGGTGTAAAAGATGGAGTTGAAGAAAACTGCACATCCAAACCCATACAAGGTATAATGGTTGCAAAAAGGACATCAAGTAATGGTAAGTCAACAATGTCAAGTTGAATTTAAAATAGGAGGTTATAGGGATGAAATATTATGTGATGTAATTCCTATGGATGTCTGTCATATTTTATTGGGAAGGTTGTGGTAGTATGACCAAAAAGTTATTCATGGTGGAAGAAAGAATACTTATACCCTATAAAAGAATGGTAGGACACATATGTTGTTACCCATAGAAGACAAAGAGAAAAAGAGAGAAGATAGTTCAAGCATAATTCTCATGAGTGGGAAGGATATCTTGAATGAAGTCAAGAAGGAGAAGAAAATGTAGTTTGTTTTAGTGAGGAAGCCTAGAGTTATCCTTACAAATACTTTTGTAGAACATTTGCCTGTAGAAATCTAGGAACTGTTAGAAAACTTTGTTGATATAGTAGTGGATGAGTTACCACACTCATTGCCACCCATTAGGAGTATAAGCCATCATATTGACCTTATTCCAGGAGTTATTTTACCAAAAAAAGAAGCTTATAGGTTGACACCTAGATAGAATGAGAAAGTCAAAAATCAAGTCCAGGAGTTGTTGGAGAAAGGGATAGTCAAGGAAAGCCTAAGCCCATGCGTCGTACCGACTGTGTTAATTCCAATGAAATATGGAGGATGGAGAATGTGTAGAGATTCCAAAGCCATCAACAAGATAACCATTAGGTACAGATTTCCTTTATCGGGGATGGATAATTTGATGGATTGTTTGAGTGGAGTGAGTTATTTTCCTAAGATAGACTTGAAGGGTGGATATCATCAAATAAGGATGAGAGAGGGAGATGAATGGAAAAAAACATTCAAGACAAATGAAGGATTGTTTGAATGGTTGGTCATACCATTTGGGTTGACAAATGCACAAAGAACATTTATGAGGTTAATGAATGAAGTGTTGAAAGACTTCATAGGAAAAAATTTCATAGCATATCTACATGAAATACTAATCTTTAGTAACACAAAGGAATAACACTTAAGACATTTGACATCAGTGATGGAAAGGTTGCAACAAGAGAAATTGTTGATAAATATGAAGAAAAATTATTTTATGAAGAAAGAAATCATACATTTGGGTTTTGTAATCTCTTAAAATGAATTGAACATGGACCCAGAAAAAGAGAGAGCGATCAGAGAATGGCCATCGTTGAGCATCATATTTGCGATAAGAATTTTTCATGGGTTAGCGATTTGTTATAGAAAATTTATCAGAAATTTCAGTGGTATATCTGCACCCATGCTGGACACTGTCAAGAAGAAACACAAGTCCTTTAGTTGGACAAACGAAGCTGAAAAAAGTTTCAAAGTGTTGAAGGAGAAAATCACAGAGCATCCAATTATGGTCTTGCCAGATTTTGGAAAAAACAATTCAGGTGAGATGCGATGAAAGTAGATTAGCTATTGGAGAAGTCTTGAGTTAGGGAAATAGGCCAATTGCTTATTTCGTTGAGAAACTGAGTGACGCCAAGAAGAAGTATTCCACGTATGACAAGGAATTTTATGCAATGATTCAAGCTTTGAAAAAATGGAGGAACTATCCAATTCCTAAATAATTTGTCTTTTACAGTGATAATCAAGCTTTGCAATTTATTACTAGGCAAGAAACATTGAATCGAAAACATGCAAAATGGGTAGAATTTATGCATACTTTTACTTTTGTTATTAAACACATTTTTGGAACTACTAACAAAGTTGTAGATGCTTTGAGCAGGAGGAGTTTGATTGTAAAGGAATTCCAAGTGGAGACCTTAGTGTTCGAACACCTTAAGGAAATGTACCGAGAAGATGCAGATTTTAAAGAGGCTTATGAGGCATGAAAAAATCCTTTGTTGGGAGATAGAAGCCCATGGAATGAATATTTGATACATGATGGATTACTATTCAAGGGAAGCCAGTTGTGCAGACTGAAGTGCTCAATGAGAGACAACCTGCTGAAAGAGAAACACAGTGGAGGTTTAGCTAGACATTTTGGTCATGATAAGACATTTGCATAGCTGAGAAATTCATACTAGTGGTCGAGCATGAGAGAATAAGTGAAACATTTTGTGAACAAATGAAGAATTTGTTAGTATGAAAAAGGAAGACAACAAAACACTGGGTTTTATCAGACATTACCAATTCTAGAGAGGCCATGGGATGCAATCAATATGGATTTTGTTTTGGGATTTCCTAGAACATAGAAAGGGAGAGATTCCATATTTGTTGTGGTGGATAGATTTTCAAAAATGGCACATTTAATACCATGCCAGAAGACAAGCGATGCCACACACATCACAAATTTCTTTTTCAGGGAAGTAGTGAGACTGCATGGATTGGCGAGGATCATAGTTTTAGACAGGGACACCAAATTTGTAGGACACTTTTGGAGGAATCTATGGAAGAGGTTGGGGATGAACTTTCCCTTTATTTCAACATATCACCCTCAAACATATGGACAGAATGAAGTAGTAAATGGGAGTATCAAAAAATTGTTAAGAAGTTTAGTCACTGAGAAAGGTCGACAATGGGATCAGATTATGGCACAAACATAATTTGCATTCAACAATGCAGTGAACAAGAGCACAGGAAAAATTCCATTTGAAATTATGTATGGTATACAACCAAGATGGATTATAGAGTTGAGATATCTAAAGCAAGATAAGTTCAGAAGTGATGGAGAAGAGGATTTTGCAACATAAATGCAGAAACTTCGTGATAGAGTCAGAGAGTAGCTACAAGAAAACAACCATAAATACAAGAGAAGATTTGATCAAAAGAGGAGAGAAGTTAAATTCAAATTTAGAGATGAAGTTTTATCTAATTTGAGAAAAGAAAGGTTTCCAAGGTGAACATATAACAAATTGAAGATGAAAAAGATAGGACCATGCAGGATTCTCAGAAGATTCGTAGCCAATTCTTATGATATTGAGTTGTCGAAAAATGTTGGGATATCACCAATATTCAATGTTGCAGACCTGTATCCCTATAGAAGAGATGAAGCAAGAGAATCAAATGATCAAAAATAAATTCAATGGAAAGATCAATTGCCCACAACTGAAAAACCTTAGCTGGAGAAAATCATTGAATAGGGGGATGGAAAGAAAACTAGGAGGACGACATATCCTGGATACTTAATGAAGTGGAAAGATCATCTAATGGAAGATGCCAGTTGGGTTATAGAACATGATATTTTAAAGCATGGAAAAAAAGTGCGGGAGCTCATGGACATGAGTCAATGAAAAAATTTAACCAGAGGAGTTTGATGCAGGAGAATCACCTTCAAATTCAACAATGCACATGTGCAGGAAAAAGAATGACATCTCAACATGACAGAGTTTCAAATCAAACATTTATTTCAAAGATAAATTAGTTGTTGAGATATTTTGTAATCATCATTTAAAAAATGTAACTTGTTTGTAAAGTGATGAAGGACTGTAAGGGATTGCAGATATGGAGTGTTGACTCTATCTGGAAATAACTGGTAGTTATTGTAATAGGAAAAAGTAGGTAAGAACTTTGAGTTTGATAGGATAGCTTTTAGATAGGAAGAGAGAGCTCGTGGAGCAGGTCCTTAGATGTTTTTTCATTTTTGTATTGTAATAGATAGATGGATAGAGAATAGAGAGAATGAGATATAGATCAAAGAGATCAGTAGAACATAGTAGAGTAGAAGAAAGTTTATGTATTTTTTTTTTCATGAATGAATAGAAGAGACAGAATTGTCCCAAATCCTTGGACTGTGTTCATTTCATGTGTGATTGAATGAATGTTGTATTCTGTGTGTATGGTTCAGTTCAATTTTTTAATGCAAAGATTGTTTGAGAGATTGATTGTATGAGTTTGTGATGAAACTGGACGAGTTTCAATTGTTTCTCCTCTGACACTTGTATGCAAAGTGTGCATCTCGAATGCAAGGAGTGTGTTGATTGAGTCTCAGAGTGACTTAGAGAAGTTCAGAGAGAACAAGTTAAACTTAGACCAGATGCAAGGTGTGCACAACAACCAATCTTCGAAGAACCCATGGAGAGGAACACAAGGTGAGCGAGAATAATTTATTTTCAAGAAATCCTTCCAACTCAGTTATTCGAAAATCCTAAGAATGCAAGGTGTGTGTGGGAGATCGAAATCCTTTTAAGGAAAGAATCTCAGGAGTGATAGCACTTTCAAAATTATTGATGAGATCCCGGAGTTGAACTCATATAAAGAACAAAGGTTCAAAACCTTTGAAGGATGATAAATCTTCCAAGTGAGGAGACATCAAAATATCAGGAGGAGGAGCGAAACAAATCGTTGGATGATGCATGAGAATCGTAATCAACTAGCTGGGAGGAGCGCAACACACATTTTTCACATTTTGAAATGTTTTTGAAAGATTAAGAGGTGGATATTAATGTAGTAGCTAGAAGTGTACTTGCATTTATATCTGGTTTTTGTAAACAGATCATGAAAAATTTTCTCTCATCTGTCGATGTAAAAGGCATTTAAGTCCAGTTAATGAAAGTAGGTAGGTTTGAATTAATAGATTAGACAATTTAGAAGAGTAAGAGGGAAAATGGAGATAGACACCCTCTCCTTTGTATCATAGTAGTAGTTGTATCATTATCCCAGCACAGAAGAAGAGAGTTGTAGAAGAGAGCTAGAAAGAAGAATCCATGTAAAGGAACTTTAAATTAATATATGAAGCTTTGAATCAAATTTCATGACATTATGATGTTTTCTGTTTATACATGGTGAATGGTATGCTTATGGTTGTTTTATTCTCTTCTGTTATGCATTTTTTATGAGGCTATGCTATGCATGTATGATTTCATGTTGAATGTTTGAAGTCTGAGAAAGAGAGAGAATGAGTTTCAATTGTTTCTCTTCTTGAGTGAGAGAAGTTTCTGCAAGGAGTGCACTAAAATGTCCGCAAGGTGTGCATTGACAAGGGTTTCGAGTTTTATCTCAGAAACCCTAGGAGAGATGTCGTTGTTCTCATTCCAACAGAAGTGTAGATCACAGAAGCCGTGAAAGGTGTGCGTAGGCTAGTTGAAACCTTAGAATTTACTAGCTAAGGTTAAAGATTTAAGGACTGTTGTTGTGGAGGATGCACAGAGTCGAAAGATCAAAGACCTAGAAGTATTTGAAAGTCTTCCACAAGGAGTGCACGCAGGGGTCCTTTTGAGACTTGAGTTGCAAGTGAAAGATCAGGAGGGTCAGCACCTTTGAAAGTACTCAAAGGGAGACAGAGATTGAAAATGTCTCGTAGAAGTTAAGTTCTGGTAGAAGAACACTAGTTCATTTCACAGAAGCTATCAAGGAGGAAATGAGCAGTCAGAATTCTCCGAGGAGAACTCCCAAAGTCGCGAGGTCTGAAGGATTCAGAGAAGTTGCAAGGTGGGTAGGGGAGGACGAACCCATCACTTTGGTATCAAGAATCAACGTGGACCATTGATCGTGATCTGTTTTGAGCCCTTAGATCATTTCAGGGATCCGGAGTTTGTAACTTCGAAGTGTAAGCCAAAATCCTTGGTCACTCTAACTCCCGAATCGCAAAAAGAATTGTTAAGTGAAGAATTTTGGGATTTCGGTAGTTTGGGATTCGGAATACCACAGATATTGATGACAAAGAGCCAGGGGCCTTTTCATTGAAAAAACCTCGAGTCGTGAAACACGATACAACTGTGGAGGAGGACGTGACCAAAGGTTTCAACAATTCAACATTTCAGGTTTCGGAGGTTGTAGAGACAGTAAACTCAACAACAGGAATCGCTATATTGTGAAACCCAAAATCTCGATTTGGAAAAGGGCACAATCATATTATTGAGGTCAGGAGGTTTGAGTGATGCTTTGTGTTTGATCACATGGGGCATACTCATAAGGACCCATGGATACACTGTCGTGTGTGTGAGGGATTCCCTGTGGGGAAAATCAAAGAGTCAATCAGACTCAAGAGTGTACATTTAGAACGATCCTGAGTGGATCTTAGCCCGAGGGTCAGGGATCTGTGTCAAATTTTCTATCATAGAACAGAACAAGTTCTTTGATTTCTGTAGCAGAGAAAAGAGGAACATTTTACATCCATGCCGCCAAGAAGAAGAGACAAGCCAATGCCAATTCCTGATCCAGCCGTGGAAAGAGAAATACGTGAATTACGTTCCAAGCTTGATGCCATGGAGACAACACAGAGGCATACAGTTGATGTTGGGGATATCAATGAGGCTGACAGTGAAAATGAAGTTGGAAATGAAGGAGAAGAAGTTGCAGTCGAAGATGCTATGGATGAACGACTATCCAGGGTTGTTGCAAGGATAGGTGCCAGAGAAAAGATGGAGATTCCCATGTATGAGGGAAACTTAGATGTTGAAGAGCTTCTAGACTGGATTAGAGATCTGTATAAATACTTCGACTATGAGGATGTCGAGGAAGACAATAAGGTCAAACATGTCGTTACCAAACTTAAAGGGCATGCAACACTATGGTGGGATGAACTGCAGGCTGATAGATGTTGCAAGGGAAAGAAGAAAATCAAGAGATGGGATAGAATGGTTACAAAGATGAAAGCCAAATTCATACCCAAGGATTATGAAATCACTATGTTTCAGAGGATGCATAATTTGAGATAGAAGCTGATGTCGGTGAAAGAATACACTTAAGAGTTCTACAAGATAAAAATTAGAGCGAGTCATCGGGAAAGAGATGATGAAAATGTTGTCAGATGCATGAATGGTCTATGATATAAATTCAAGATGAGATGAGCATGATGATCATTCAAACTGTAGAAGATGCTTATCATATGGCTCTGAAAGATGAAGAGAAGCTGAGCCGAAAACAAGGTCAAAGAGACCGAGATAGAAGTCAATCCAGAGGCAAAACAATTGCAAAAGATAGAACTCAGAAATCTAAAGAAGAAGGAAAGAAACCTCAGACTCAACATGAGAGAGAGGGAAGCTCACAGAGAGGGAAGTATGCCAATAGAAATATTTTTCCTCGAGCTAGAGGAAGAGGCAAAGGCGGTGAAGTAAAGTGCTTTGTCTATGGGAAAATCGGACATAAATCCTATGAGTGTCCAGATAAGAAGAAAGATGGTGGTGAAAATCACATTGTCAAAGCTCAAGGATGGAATGTTGAGGCAGAAGATGCTTAGGGCGGAAGATCCTTAATGATGAGGAAATTTTTGTTGAAGCCAGAGAAGGAGGTAGAGAATCCATCCCAAAGAAACAATTTGTTTAGGACTGCTTGAAAAACTAAGGATAGAGTATGCAAAGTCATAGTGGATAGCGGTAGAATAGACAATATCATATCTACATAGATGGTAGAAAATATGGAGTTGGAGATTGTTATACATCCAAGCCATACAGAGTTTCGTGGCTACAAAAAGGACATCAGGTAAATGTTACTAAACAATGTTTAGTTGAATTTAAAATAGGAGGATATAAGGATGAAATATTATGTGATGTCATTCCCATGGATGTTTGTCATCTATTGTTAGGTATACCATGGCAATGTGACAGGAACATGATTCATGATGGGAGAAAGAACACATACACCCTGGAGAACAATGGTAGTACTCACATGTTGCTGCCGATTAAGGGTAAAGAAGTGAAACCAGAGATGAGCAACACTGTACTTCTCATGAGTGGGAAGGAACTTCTTAAGGAGGTTAATAAGAAAGAAGACACACAATTTATTGTGGTCAGGAAGCCTAAAATTGTTTTGACCAGTACAAGAGTGGATGATTTACCATAGGAAATCCAGAAGTTACTGGAATAATTTGTTTATATAGTAGTGGACGAACTACCTTGTTCATTGCCACCGATCAGGAGTATAATCCATCACATTGATCTTATACCTGGAGCCAATTTACCAAACAAAGCTACGTACAGGTTGATGCCTCAGGAGAATGATGAAGTTAAGAGACAAGTCCATGACTTAATGGACAAAGGATTGATTAGAGAAAGCTTGAGTGCATGCGTTGTTCCGACAGTACTCAACCCAAAGAAAGATGGAGGCTAGAGAATGTGTACAGACTCAAGGGAAATCAATAAGATTACCATCAGATACAGATTTCCATTGCAAAGGATGGATGACTTGATGGATTTCTTGAGTGGAGCAAGAGTTTTTTCAAAAATTGATTTGAAAAGCGGGTATCATCAGATTCGAATGAGAGAAGGTGATGAATGGAAGACACCATTCAAGACGAATGAGGGGTTGTATGAATGGCCTGTCATGCCATTTAGCTTAACAAATGCACCCAGTACTTTCATGAGGTTGATGAATGAAGTCCTGAAGGATTTCATTGGTAAATTTGTCATTGTATATCTTGACGATATATTAATTTTCAGTAAAACAGAAGCAGAGCGTTTAAAGCATTTAGCTGCAGTGATGAGGAGATTACAACAAGAGAAATTGTTGATTAATATGAAGAAATCCTCATTTATGAGGACATAACTCATTTATTTGGGTTTTGTTATCTCTGCGAATGAGTTGAAGATGGATCCATAAAAAGTAAATGCGATTAAGAATTGGCCATCTCCAAAAAATGTGTTTGAAGTTTGAAGCTTCCATGGTTTGGCAAGTTTCTACAGGAAATTCATATGAAACTTCAGTGGAATTAGCACACCAATGATGGATACGGTGAAGAAAAGACACAAATATTTTCACTGGATAGAAGAAGCAGAGAAGAGCTTCAATCTGCTGAAGAAGGAGATCACAGAGCAACCAATTCTGGTTTTGCCAGATTTTAGCAAGACATTCCAGTTCAAGTGTGAAGTGAGTGGATTTGCAATTGGAGCGGTCTTGAGCCAAGACGATAGGTCGATCGCATATTTCAGTGAGAAACTAAATGAAGCAAAGATCAAGTACTCAACATATGACAAAGAATTTTATGTTTTCATACAAGCACTGAAGAAATGGAGACATTATTTGGTTCCTAAAGAGTTTATTTTGTACAGCGATAATCATGCTTTACAATTCGTGACTCAATAGGAGAAGCTGAACCAAAAACATGCTAAATGGGTTGAATTCATGTAGAATTTTACTTTTGTGATTAAGCATATTTCTGGAACTGCTAACAAAGTTGTTGATGCTTTGAGCAGGAAATGTTTGCTTATGCAAGAATTTAGAGTCAAGACTTTAGGTTTTGATAACATCAAAGAAATGTACAAGGATGACCCAGTTTTTAAGGAAGCGTATGGGGCATTTGAGAATTAAGTTCTCAGGGATAGAAGCCAATGGACCGAATATATGATCTAGGATGGATTATTATTCAGGGGCAATCAGCTATGTATTCCAAAATTATCCATGAGGGAGAACCTGCTGAAGGAAAAACACAGTGGAGGATTGGTCGGACACTTCAGTCATGATAAGATGTTCTCAAAGTTGAATGGCTCATATTTTTGGCCAGGGATGAGGAAATATGTTAAGAAATTTGTGGATAGATGCAGGATTTGTCAACACACAAAAGGGAAAAGGGAGAACACAGGGTTATACCAGCCATTACCAATACCAGAAAGGTTGTGGGATGCAGTGAGCATGGATTTCATATTGGGACTGCCAAGAAGACAAAGAGGCTATGATTCAATCTTTGTGGTAGTTGATAGATTTTCCAATATGGCACATTTCATACCATGCCAAAAAACCAGCGACGCAACTCATGTTGCGAACCTGTTTTTCAAGG
Source organism: Picea engelmannii (assembly GCA_009831015.1). NCBI lineage: Eukaryota > Viridiplantae > Streptophyta > Pinopsida > Pinales > Pinaceae > Picea > Picea engelmannii. The sequence goes on from ML810310.1 coordinate 54,726, forward strand.
AAGTCGCCAGACTTCATGGCTTTCCAAGGAGCATTGTTTCTGATCGAGATACCAAGTTCATGGGACATTTCTGGAGGACTTTATGGAAGAAGTTGGGGACAAGTTTTTCTTTTATCTCAACGTATCATCCTCAGACGAATGGACAGACAGAAGTTGTGAACAAAATCTTGGGATATTTGTTGAGGAGATTAGTGACTGAGCACCACAGTCAGTGGGATCACATTCTGCCACAGGCAGAATTCACTTATAATGATTCTCTTAACAGAAGCATAGGGTAGAGTCCATTCCATATTTCATATGGAATGCATCCAAGGGGACTTTCTGAATTGAAAGATTTGGAACAAAATGAATTCACAAGTTCTAGTGCAGAGGGCTTTGCAGAATCAATGAAGGAGCTTCACAGCCAAATTAAGGAGCGATTGCAGAGTTCAAATCAAGAATACAAGCACGGAGCAGATCAACATAGGCGAGAACTTAAATTTGAAGTTGGTGATATGATTCTTGCACATCTGAGGAAGGAGAGGTTCCGTGGAGGAACATATAACAAACTGAAGATGAAAAATATTGGACCATGCAAGGTCATAAGAAAATTTGGGGCAAACACATATGAGATTGAATTACCCGATGGGGTTGGAATATCACCGATATTCAATGTTGTGGATTTATACCCTTACAGATCTAAAGAAATAGGAACAGAGGATGAACAGACAGAGGTTCAATGGACAAAACAAATGCCTGTAGCTAAAATGCGATAGATGGAAAGTATAATTGACAAGAGAGTCAACAGGAAGACCAGGAGAAAAGAGTATTTTGAATACTTGGTCAAGTGGAAAGGACATCCAGTTGAAGATTCCAGTTGGGAAGATGAAGTAGAAATTCAGCAGCATGGATAGACCGTGCACGAGCTCATGAATAGGAGTTCATGAAAATTTTCAAGCGAGGGAGTAGGATGCAGGAGCATCATAAGCAACCAGCTGGGAGGAGCGCAACACACGTTTTGCACATTTTGAAATGTTTTTGAAATATTAAGAAGTGGATATTAATGTAGTAGCTAGAAGTGTACTTGCATTTATATATGGCTGTTGTAAATAGATCGTGAGCGATTTTCTCTCATCTGTCGATGTAAAAGTCATTTAAGCCCAGTTAATGAAAGTAGGTAGGTTTGAATTAATAGATTAGACAGTTTAGAAGAGTAAGAGGGAAAATAGATATAGACACTCTCACCTTTGTATCATAGTAGTAGTTGTATCATTAGCATATCACAGAAGAAGAGAGTTGTAGCAGAGAGATAAAAACAAGAATCCATGTACAGGAGCTTTAAATTAATATATGAAGCTTTGAATCAGATTTCATAACGTTATGATGTTTTCTATTTATACATGGTGAATGGTATGATTATGGTTGTTTTATTCTCTTATGTTATGCATTTGTTATGAGGCTATGTTGTGTATATATGATTTCATGTTGAATGTTTGAAGTCTGAGAAAGAGAGAGAATGAGTTTCAACTGTTTCTTTTCCTCAGTGAGAAGTTTCTGCAAGGAGTGCAGTGAAACGTCCGCAAGGTGTGCATTGACAAGGGTTCTGATTTTTATCTCAGAAAGATCAGGAGAGATATCGTTGTTCTCATTCCAGCAGAAGTAAATATGGAGCACAAAAGTCGTGCAAGGTGTGCGCAAGCTAGTTGAAACCTTAGAATTTACCAGCTAAGGTTAAATATTTAAGGATTGTTGTTGCAGAGGATGCATAGAGTCGAAAGATCAAATACCTAGAAGTATTTGAAAGTCTCTCATAAGGAGTGCGCGCAGGGGGACTTTTGAGACTTGAGTTGCAAGTGAAAGCTTGGGAGGGTCAACACCTTTGAAAGTACTCAAAGGGAGACAGAGACTGAAAACATCTCGCAGAAGTTTAGTTCCAGTGGAAGAACACTTGTTCGTTTTGTAGAAGTTGTCAAGGAGGAAACAAGCGATCAAAATTATCTGAGGAGAACTCCCAAAGTCAAGAGGACTAAAGGATTCAAAGAAGCTGCAAGGTGGGTAGGGGAGGATGAACCCATCACTTTGGTATTAGGAATCAACATGGATCGTTGATCGTGTTTTATTTTGAGCCATCAGATCATTTCGGGGATTCAGAGTTTGTAAGTCCGGAGTGTAAGCCAAAATCCTTGGTCACTCTAACTCCCGAATCGCGAAAAGAATTGTTGAGTGAAGAATTTTGGGATTTCGGTCGTTCGGGATTCGAAATACCAGAAATCCTGATGACAAGGAGCTAGGGGCCTTTGCATTTAAAATCCCTAGAGTCATGGAACACGATATAGTTGTGGAGGAGGATGTGGCCAAAGTGTTCGGCAATTCAACATTTTGGGTTTTGAAGGTTGTAGAGACAGGAAACTCGACAACATGAATTGTAATATCGTGAAACTCGAAATCCCAATTTGGAAAAGGACGCGATCATATTATTGAGGTCAAGAGATTTGAGTGATTCTTTGTGTTTGATCACATGGATCATACTCATAAGGACCTATGGATACACCATCGTTTGTGTGAGGGATTCCCTGTGGAGAAAATCAAAGAGTCATTCAGACTCAAGAGGGAAGATTTAGAACGATCCTGAGTGGATCTCGGCCCGAGGGCCAGGGGTCTGCGTCATTGGATCACAGTGAAGAGGTTCGACAACGTCGGATCAGAGGAAGGTGCACGAACCTTAGTGTAATACCCTAAGGACGTGCCCCAATTGAATTATGAATTTTAATTATGTTTTACAGGATGGTGAGCCAATTTTATATAAGTTGGCAGACTTATGTGTTTATTAGGCTAGAGAGCCTAAGTGTTGAAGGCCAAGACCCTAATTTTTGTACATGTAATGATGAATATTATTATATAAAAACATCTCTACATGTAGATTGACCAAGATGAATTAGTGATGGGGGACTAAGATTCCACAAAGTCTGGGTAAGGGAGAGGGGGCTGAAAGGTTGGGACAAGGGCTAAGATAAAGATATTAAGACCTTGGGGATAATAATTAAATATTATTCCAAAGATGTGTAAATTTTTATGTTTTATCCTAAGTTCCTGGAAGGGGGAACGTGTAAAAAATGGAGAGCATGCAACCCCAGGGAGACAGGTGTCGACCTGGGTTCATGCAATTAAAACCAGAGAAGGGAACCATGTTGGGGGTTCGACCTCCCATTCTCCATCCTCTGTCTGAACTCACGAGTGTCCATGATCGACTTATGTTTTAGTGTTTGTGCTGGGAAATTCTTACCTGAACCTTTAAGTCTCTGCGTGGATCTCTATACACCCTCATGCATCTCCAAAACGAGAACCGTGAATCCATCTTGTGTTGCATGTTTGAGAAACCCAAAATTACCTGAGTCGTGTTGTGCTATCCAAGTGGGTTGTTGTGGTCGCACAGTTCCTGACCATGTGAGGTTTCTTCCATTTTATTGTGTGTTGATGAGCCTTTTTTTTGTGTCCTCACTGTGCTGGAATTGGTCAAAAGAACGAGTTTCCAAGATTGTGAGCGACTCTCTCTAGGTGAGAGAGTGCATAGAGGATGTGATAACTCCTGGAAGTGGTCTTGTAGCTTCCACAGAGATCAGAGACTTCTGGTATGGTCTATTGCTGAAGCCCAAGGCAAGGGAGGTTTAGCAGCCGAAGGACTGTTCAGGTGACAATGAAGGTGTATACTCCTAGGGTGAGACAGACATGTGGGGAATGAGGGTCTATCAACAATGGGGGTAAGTGACTCTTGGGAGAGAATCCTTCCTTTGTAACCATGTGTCCTCCATTGACCTTGCCTAGCCTAGGATTCCCTACCCGGTGGAGCTTAGTCCCAACTCAGGGGTGACCTACTACTGAGAGTGATGAGCAGAGTGGTCTAAGGCTGGGAGGTTTGTGGAAGGTCTGCACGTAGTTGGTGGAATTACTATAGTTTCAAAGATAAGTATCAATTTGTGCTTAATATTATGTTTTGCATGCCTGTGATGCTTATATGTTATCATGTATTCTATTGTGCATATGAATTATTGTTAATGTCCTTGATGATGTATATTAACAGTAATCTTGTGCTTACTCTGTATTGTTTAGAATAATATGTTAATTAGATTTAATATGCATGTTATATATATATATATATATAAGTATGAGAATGTTCCACGTAGTAGCATTGCCCGGAAAGTGGGTTGATGGCCGGGGATGTTATAATATCGTATCAGATCTCAAAAGGCTAAGTTAAGGTTCTGTTTAGTAGAATTGTCTGACCTATTTTTGGCCGAGGATGTTACAATATGGTCTCAGAGCCATGGTTACAACACTGAGCATGGATGGGCTATGTTAGTGGAAGTTGGAGCAAAAGTTTTAGAAAGAATTGTTGTCGAAGTAGAAAAAATTTGAGTTATGACCCAAGGTTTCAATGTTGAGCCTCGATGGGCCGGATAAGTGGTCATTACACCCGAGGTTTCAGGTGGTAGTTGTGTGAGGAAGAACCAATTTTTGGACCCTAGAATGTTATTGAGTGGAAAGGGGTTGCTTGGTCATGTTACAAAGCTCAGGAGGTGTAGCGATATAGTAAAACCGCAACCGGTGTGGTATATGAGCACAGGGAGAAAGAGAGCTCAACACCAAAAGTGTTGGAGTCATATGATTTGTTCAGGAGGAAAGGAGATCCCTCAAGACCGTCAAATCTAGAGAAGGTACAGGAGAGTTATCCTGGAAACCTTTCGGGGATTCGACTATCGAGAAAAGAGAGATGTGTTGGTGCACGAACTCCTGATGCCTGAAACTTTGATATCCTAAAAATATATACATTGTAGATAGCAAGAAAAGATCTTTATCATTGGATCAAGCATAAGGTAGATTGTAATTTCAGAATTTTGGCAATTGGGAGAAATGAGATGTGCGGATCCAAGAAATTCCATTGCTCGAAACTCCGAAACAAAAAGTGAGCAGGGTGGGACCCAATGACGTCACCGAAGGTGATGTGGACCTTCCTAGATCTGCCATGTGCCACCGCCTTAGTTGGTAAAAGTTGTACTACATGGGCCCAAAGGGAAAAGTAGATTGGAATTTCAGATGTCAGAAGATTGGGAAGAAACAAGTGTGGGAACTCTCGAGGTCTGAAGTCCGAAGTCCTGAAGTCCTGAGGTCTGAAGTCCGAAGTCCCAAAAAATTTGATGACCGAAAGGCCACAATGGATTTCAACCATTGGATGATGGGTAAGCATGGACCATTGATCCACTCAACTTCGCAAGTTCAGTAATCAAAACTCCGAGAGATATTTGTGTGTTCTTTGAAATCTCTGAAGACCAAAGGCCCTAATAACACCTAGTATTTTAGTGTTTGGTCACAGCCTATGATCGCATGGGTTGGGGACTAAGAAAGAGGGGGTTATCACCCAAAAGTTACATAGCCAAGTAGAGCTCTAAAGATTTGTGAAATCGAAACATTTTCTTAAATCAGATTGGTTTTGAATGTGTGGAATTTGTTAAGGAAAGAGGGCGTGACAAATTTTGTTTGTCTGCACATTGTGATTGTAGAAATTTGAAGAGTGTCAGAACCGATTAGAATTTCCACGGAATGCAAAGAAATGGAAGAGACACAAAATGCTTCTAGTTCAAAAAATGAAAGAGAAGGAATGGACGTCCACTTGGGAGTTGAAGGATAGAACTCCAATGGGCACAAAAAAGGGATAGATAAGGAAGGAAATTTGAGGAAGATCATTGAAAAATTGCAGAAAGATGCCCAAACTCAACAAGAAGATAGCAGAAAGCTCAGGAAAACTTAGGAAAAACAAGGTTAATTCAATGTAAAGTTGTTAAAGATTCTGGAGAGAATAGAAAAGAAGTTGGATAAGGAGAGTGACTCAAGCAAAACAGGGAGTCACCGAACTTCTGAGGGGAGAAGATCAAGGAGTGCTGGTAGACACCATGATCACTCCCAAAGTCTCTCCAAGAGAAGGGCACACGGTAGTTCAAGCCCATATCCTACTAGAAAGAACAGGAGATCTAGAGTGGATGAACTGAAGGGAGGACTGAATAAGATTAAGACTCCTACATTTGATGGAGAACATAAGAAGGAGGAAGATGTCAAAACATGGTTTCTTGGCATGAGGAAATATTTCAAACTATAGAATCATTCCTCCCATGCAGAAGGAAGAATTGCAATGTATAAACTGAAGGGAAAGGCATCCATGTGGTGGGATCAACTTGTGCAGGTGAAACACATTAGAAAGAAATATATCACTTGGAAATAATTCAAGAGGTATTTCGAGAAGAAGTATTTGACTAAGAGATATTATGAAAGAAAGATGAAATATTTCTTTGAACTCAAGCTAGGCAACATGACCATTGATGAGTATGAATGAAGGTTTCTAGAATTTATTAAGTATGTTTCATTCATCAAGGATGAGACTGTGAATATTCAGAGATATCTAAGTGTATTTCCACCTTCCATTGGTGACAAGATTCAATATGATGACCCAAAAACCATGGAAGAAACGATAAAGAGGGAGAAATGTTTATATGAACAACAAAAAGAAAGTCCTATACCTTCCAAAAGGCTTGGGAAGACAAGAAGAAATTCAATATGGATCGGTGGAAGAAGGGAACTAAGACACCCTTTTTCAGAAACAATCCTCAGGGACAACCATCTTTTAGAGAACCAATAAAGGATGAAATGGGTGGACAAATGCCAAGACAAACATCTATGGAGTGTTGGGGTTGTAAGGAAAACCATAGGTACAAATATTTCCCCCACAGAAATGATAAAGTGAGAGATATCAACAATGTTCAACAAGTTGAAATAGTGGAGGACATGGGTAGTAGAATTCCAAGGATTTATGTAGCCCTGGACAACAAGCTTGTTGAATTTTAGTCGCACATGATTGAAGTGGAAGGTATGATTAACAACCATGCCTTTACTATTTTAATTGATTCAGGGGATAGACATATTTATATAGATCCTAGAGTGGTGGAAAGTTTGCAATTATCAAGAAGAAAACATGAAAAATCTTGGTTAGTGCAACTGGCTACTAGAACCAAGAGGAAAGTTAGTGAGTTGGTTAAGTCTTGTCATGTCGACTTGAATGGACTGAGCACGAATGTAGAATTGAACATTCTGCCTTTAGGATCTTATGACTGTTTAATTGGGATGGACTGGTTGGACCAACACCATGCCATCCTGTACTGTCGTAACAAGGAATTCACTTGCCTGGATGAGGAAGGGAATCATAAAACAGTCCAAGGAATTCCCAGATCTGTTGCTATCAGAGAAATCTCAGCAATGAAGTTGAAGAAGTGCTACAGGAAAGGTTGTCAATTATTTGCAGCCCATGTGGAGGAAACACCCAAGGATAAGGTGTAAGGTATTGGATATCATACGATACTAAAGGAGTTTGAAGATGTATTTCAGGAGGTACTAGGATTACCTCCAAAAAGAGATATTGACTTCTTTGTAAACTTGATGCTTGGAGAAGCTCCAGTATCGAAATCGCCTTACAGAATGAGTACGCTAGAGTTGAAAGAACTGCAATTGTAGCTTGAGGAGATTCTGAAGAAGGGGTAAAAACTCCCAATCATGTCACCTTGGGGTGCCCTGGTTCTGTTTGTGAAGAAGAAGGATGGAACAATGAGATTGTGTATCGATTTCAGACAATTGAACAAGGTAAGTGTAAAGAACAAGTGTCCACTATTGAGGATTGATGACCTCTTAGATCAGTTGAAGGATGTGAAGATATTTTTGAAGATAGACCCTAGGTTAGGATATCACCAGGTAAGAATTAAGGATGAAGACATCGACACGACCTCCTTTAGAACAAGGTATGGTCACTATGAGTTCACAGTGGTGTTGTTTGGGTTGTCAAACACACCTGTTTTTTTTATGTGCTTGATGAATGGTGTGTTGAGGGACTATCTAGACAAGTTCTTCATAGTATTCCTAGATGACATTCTGGTATATTCCAAGTCACAGAAAGAGCATGTATGACATCTTAGGATGGTTTTGTAGGTTCTAAGAGAGAACCAACTATATGCCAAGTTGAACAAGTCATCATTTTATCAGGAGCAGATCGATTACTTGGGGCATATTATTTTGAAATATGGGATAGCAGTAGGTCCAGAAAATATTGAGGCCATTAGAGAATGGTCAACGCCAAATAATGTGATAGAATTCATATCCTTTATGGGTCTAGCTAGTTATTACAAAAGATTCATCCCAGGGTTCTAGAGGTTAGCTCACCCTATCACTTCCTTTCAAAGGAAGGAGAAGAAGTTTCAGTGGACAAAAGATTGTGAGAAAATATTTCAGCGATTGAAGCAATTGTTAAATAGTGATTCAATTATGAGGATCACATATCCAAATGAAGATTTTGTGGTATGCATTGATGCATGCAAAGAAGGTCTGGGAGGAGTCCTCAATCATAATGGATTCGTAATTTGTTATGAATCCAGAAATTTGAAAGAGAATGAAAGGAACTACACAACTCATGATTTGGATTTAGCAGCCATCGTTCACGCTTTGAGGAAATGGAGACATTACCTCATGGGAATGAGGTTTGAATTGAGAATAGACCATAATGGTCTGAAGTATTTGTTTGATCAACCAACCTTGAATGCTAGGCAGAGTGGGTGGTTTGAATTCCTTTGTGAATACGATTTTGATATCAAGCATATCAAAGGGAAGGAGAATAAAGTGGTTGATTCACTCAATAGGAGAGTACATGAATTACATGCTACAACCATTATCATGTATCAAACTGATATAAAGAGTAGAGTTTTGGAAGCTGCAAGCACAGACTTGTAGTACAGGGAATTGGTAGCGAAGCTACAACAAGATAAGACACTACAAGGAGTGGAATATTATAAGTTAAAGCTCATGAAATACTTCTGTACAAGAAGAGAGTTTATGTAACTAATGTCTAGGGTTTGAAACTTGTGACTCTAAGATAAATGAATAATGTGCCTTATGTTGGGCACCTTGGATATCAGAAGACTATGGTAGCAGTCAAGAGCCATTAATTTTGGCCAGGTATAAAGAAAGAGATTGCATAATACATCGCCAGATGTATGGAATTACAAAAGGTTAAAGATGATAATAGGCACCCATCTTGATTGTTGCAACCTTTACCCATTCTTGATTGGAAGTGGGAATTGGTGACAACGGATTTCATCCTAGGATTTCCCAAAACAGGCAAGCAAAATGATTCAATTATGGTGGTGGTGGAAAAGCTTATGAAAGTTTCCCATTTCATTCTATTAAAGGCTACTCACAAGATAGAGAAGGTTGCTGATATTTTTATGAAGGAAGTCACACGATTGCACGAAATTCCCAAGACAATTGTGTCTAACAGAGACCCAAAATTTACCTCAAATTTCTGGAAAGGGTTATTCAAGGGATTTGGAATGAATCTGAATTTCATTATAGCCTATCATACTGATTCAAATGGGTAGACAGAGTAGGTGAATCGAGTGATAGAAGACATTCTGAGGATGTATGTGATGGACAAACCATCTAAGTGGGAAAACTACCTACACTTGGTAGAATTCGCCTACAACAATGGGTATCAAGAATCATTGCATATGAGCTCATTTGAAGCACTTTATGGTAGAAAGTTCAATACTCTAGTAAGATGGAATAAATCAGCTGATAGAGCGGTAGTTGGGCCAGATTTGCTCAAGGAAATGGAAGAGAAAATGCTGAAAATTAAGCAGAATTTGAAAGTTGCCCAAGGCAGGCAGAAAAGTTATGCTAATAAAAATAGAACCCACTGAGAGTTTAAAGTCGGAGATCATGTTTTTCTGAAAGTAAAAGCCAATAGAAGTTCCCTGAGGCTGGGAAACTATTCCAAGTTGGCAGCCAGATTTTGTGGGCCATTTGAAATTCTTGAAAGGATTGGGCTAGTTGCATATATGCTTGCATTACCTACATCCATGACTGTACATAATGTGTTTCATGTTTCATTACTTAAGAAATATACACCCGATCATAATCATGTGATTGACTGGAATGTGATCCAGGTGGAACGAGTAGGTGTCCTGCAAGTGCATCATGTGTGCATATTGGACCAAAAAAGAAAACAGATCCAAAAATGAGCCATAGGAATTTTAAAGGTCTAATGGACCTAGTACGGTCCTAAGGATGCGACATGGTAGCAGGAATATGATATGCAGGAAGAATGCCCACATCTTTTTGAAGATTTTGGAAATCTTGTTGATGTTGTGTGAAAGTTGCACTGAGGATAGTGCAAAAATAAGGGGAGGGGATTGTAATACCCCAAGGACGTGCCCCAATTGCATTATGCATTCTAATTATGTTTTATAGGCTGGTGATCCAAGTTTATATAAGATGGTGGGATTATGTGTTTATTAGGCCATAGAGCCTAAGTCTTGAAGGCCAAGAGCCTGGTTTTTGTACATGTATTGATACAGATTATTATATAAAAACATCTCTGTGTGTGGACCAACCATGATGAATGACTGATAGGGGATTAAGCTTCCACAAAGTCTGGGTAAGGGAGAGGGGGTTGAAAGGTTGGGAGAAGGGATAAGCTCAAGAGCTTAAGACCTTAGGGATAATAATTAAATATTATTCCAAAGCTGTATAAATGTTTATGTTTTATCCTAAGTTATTGGAAGGGGGAATGTGTGCAAAATGGGGAGCATGCAACCCTAGGGAGACAGGTTTCAACCTGGGCACATGCAGTTAAAACCAAAGAAGGGAGTTGTGTTGGGGGTTCGACCTCCCATTCTCCATCCTCCGTCTGAACTCGCGGGTGTCCATGATCGACTTATGTTTTAGTGTTTGTTCTAGGGAATTATTACCTGAACCGTTAAGTCTCTACGTGGGATATTTGTACACCCTCACACATATCTAAAACCAGAACCATGAATCCATCGTGTGTTGCATGGTTGATAGACATGAAATTTCTTGAGTCATGTTGTGTTATCCCAGTGGATTGTTGTGGCTGCATAGTTCCTGACCGTGTGAGGTTGTTTCCACTGACTTTGCGTTGTTGAGCCTTGTTGTTTTGTCCTCATTGTGTTGAAATTGGTCAAAAGAAAAGGTTGCCAAGATTGTGAGAAACTCGCTGCAGGTGAGAGAGTGCGCAGAGGAAGTGATAAATCCTAGAAGGGGTCCTATAGCTACCACATAGCTCTGAGACTTCGGTTTGATCTATTGCAGAAGCCCAATCCAAGGGAGTTTTAGCAGTCGAAAGACTGTCCAGGTGAAAGTGAAGGTGTATGCTCTTGGGGTGGGACAGGAATGTGGGGAATGAGGGTTTGTTAGCAGTGGGCGTAAGTGAATCTTGGTACAAAATCCTTCCTCTATAACTGTGTGTCCTCCGTTGAACTTTCCTATCCTAGGATTCCCTGCCCGGTGGACCTTAGTCCCAGATTGGCATTGACCTACTGCTAAGAGTGATGAGAAGCACAACCTAAGGCTGGGATTTTCATGGAAGGTCTTCACGTAGTTGGTGGAATTACTACAGTTTCAAAGATACGTATCATTTTTTGCTTAATATTATGTTTTGCATGCTTGTGATGCTTATATTTCATCATGTATTCTATTGTGCATATGAATTATTGTTAATGTCCTTGATGATGTATATTAGCAGTAATCATGTTCTTACTCTGTATTGTTTAGAACAATCTGTTAATTATATTTAATATGCATGTTATATATAAGTATGAAAATGTTTCGCGTAGTAGCATTTCCCAACAAGTGGGTTGATGGTCGAGGATGTTAAAATATGGTATCAGAGCTCAAAATTCTAAGTTAAGGTTGTGTTTGGTAGCATTGCCCGACTTGCTGATGGTCAGGGATGTTACAATATGGTATCAGAGCCATGGTTACAACACTAAGCCTGGATGGGCCATGTTAGTGGAAGTTGAAGCAAGAGTTTCAGAAAGAATTGTTGTCAAAGTAGACAAAATTCGAGTTCCGACCCAAGGTTTCAACATTGAGCCTAGATGGGTCGGATAAGTGGTCATTAGACCCGAGATTTCAATTGGAACTTGTGTGAGGAAGAACCAATTTTTGGACCCTAGAATGTTCCTGAGTGGAAAGGGGTTGCTTGGT
>ML810310.1:100217-148900 GCA_009831015.1 Picea engelmannii
AGGATAGAAAATTTTTGCCACGAGTATAATTAGATTTAGACTTTAATTTTCGTGTTGGGCAACATTTTATTAGAAGAATTATTTTAAAATTTTCTTATCACGTTATTCATCCTAAGGCCATCTAGGTTCATTCATTTATCCTGGCCGAACAAACATTCCTTATAATTAGAGGACACATGGGAATTATGTCATTGAACAAGGTAAGTTTTTTAATTTTAAAGATATATAAGTTTCATATGTGGAAAAGTAGGTATTGGGTTATTTGGTATCAAGTTGTTATTAAAAAAAAAAAAGAATAGTTGGTCTTTGAATAAAGTTTTATAAAGAATGAATAAAATTGTTTTTGAATAAGTGTGTTAATTAGTTTGTAAATGATTCATTTTATTTGTGGATTTTGAAGAAATAAGAATAATTATATAGTAAGCTATGTTTAGGGAATATAATTTTCTATGATATTATGTTATGTATGGATAAATTTTTAAGGTTAATTTTTTATTTTGTTTTTAGAAATGTATGTCACTTGAAAGTGTCAAACATTTCAATAGTTGGCTAAGAAACCACAACCTAAGCAAAAATTAACCCTTATATTATATTTTCTTCCAATTACAGGATTGACCACTACCTCAAGGTGCCCCTATCGAGAGAGTCCTTTTCAAAGAGTATCACGGCATTGAACAAGGTAAGTTTCTTAACTTTAAAGAGACGTGAAAAAGTAGGGTGTGGGTTGTTTGGTCTCAAGTTCTGATAAGAAACAAAATACATTGTCTCTAAATAAAGTTTTATATAGAATGAATACAAATATTTTTGAATAGGTTTTTCTATGATATTGTGTTACTGTGTTATTTATGGAGAAAAATTTAGGGTTATTTTTTTTTGTTAGAAATGTTGTTACTTGCTAGAAAGAAACCACAATCGAGGGACATCTAATCAAATATAATATATCTGGGTGCAACCACGCATTCAACCACTACCTCAAAGTGCCTCGAGAGTCTCCGTAGAGAGTCATTTTCTGATAAAAGGATAGAATATCTTGTCCTTAAATAAAGTTTTATACATAATGAATATTACGGTTTTTTTTGTTCAGCCACTACCTCAAGGTGCCCCATAATTCATGAGAGTAATTGAATCTTTACCAACTTTGAAAAACTTCTCCCTTTCAGCATTTTAGGGTTTAATTTTATTCAACTATTTTTTTATATTTTTTTAGAGATTTGTTATATTTTTTAATGAAATGAGTAGTCATGATAAAACTATTTTACTTTAAAAATTTTAATTTTTTTGAAAACTATAGAATGTTTTTAGAAACTTGAGACATTTTGTGCTTGGTATTTTAAAAATCATTAATTACCAAATTTTTTACATTTTTTTTTGCTACCTGTGACTTTTCAGTAGCCTGTGGTCTCAGAAACCCTCAGTCGGGGGTTACTAATCCCTCAAAATAACAAGGGGATTGCACCTCAACTAGCGAGATTTGACAAAAAAAATTCATTTTATAATAAATATGAACCCTTAAAATTATACCTACTATATTATTGTTTATTGTGTACATTATATTTTTTCTATATAATTTTTATTTTAAAAAATATAAATAATTTGTTTTTTAAATTAAGATAATTATTTATGGATACACATAAATAGAATGTTATTAGATATGTAATTGTTTTTACTCTTTTATAAAGAGATTATTTTAAATTATAGATATAATTTTTTAGGTTTATGGATATTTTTTTCTTTTGATATAAAAGAAAGCATGGAAAGGTTTCTATTTTTCCATGTCTATTTAAAAGATTAAATAACTTTCTAAGTAAATGCTTACTCTTCTTTACTTTCATCTTCGTGAATTTGTTAGTTAAAAACCCCATAACTTGGGCTGAGACCTTAAAAGAGGGAAGTTGTGTGTCTTCAAAGAAAGAGACATTCCTTGCAAGCCAAGTATCCCATAGGAATAGATAAGGCACTCCTTGAAGGACCTCCAATTCCTTTTGTGAGAACCAAGAGAGAAAATAAGATTCAACATTAAGTCCATCTCACAATGAGCTAAAACCAAGAGTTATTTCAATCTCTTTCCTCTTTCTAGACTTGAATAGAGAAGGAACAATGTAGTTAAATATGGGAGTTTATTTCCTATTGGTTCTTACATAAAGGGCAGTTGCTATGCCCCACCTTACCCCTTCTTTGAAAATGATCCCAAGTAAAAACCATTTCCAAGAGTGAAAATCACATGAGGAACTTAGTTTTTGATGGATCCTTTACCTTCCATAGATATTTCCACCACCAACAGACTATGACATCGCTAACTATAAACAAATCGTAATACCCTAGCTCCATCAAATAACAACCTACAAACTTATTGTAGGTCCACATAAGTTCATAAGGGTTCTGACATAATATAATATGAGCCATATGAATTTATTAGAAAAATAGCTCCCAATACCTCAAAAATTCATCATTCAATGCTAGATCCCATGAGTTCAATGTGCCTTCTCTCCACAAGGTCATTTCCATAGGTTTATTAATTAAATTAAAGGACATTATCCATTTTATCTTAGATGAAAAAATAATTCCTCAAGAAGAAATTTATCCCAATTACAACCCATAATAGCATCCACTCCAATCCTCACTTGAGTCCCATCACTCACCCACGAAGCTAAATGAGATCCCATAAAAAGAAATTATAGATTCAAATCTTTCCATTAGTGGGATACATAATGATAGATTTGTATTATTTTCTACTCCAATAAACCAGCAAGTTTGTAGCCATATACTTCTAGGTCAAGATCCTACTCAAAAGGACACCCTTTATCAAGAATTACCATAAGGATTTTTCTACTAAGGAAATACCAAATAGCTGTATATTATTAAGCCCCCACCCCCCATGCCTTAGGAATATCCAATTTATTCCACCTCACCCAATGTGACCCTTTAAAATCATTGCAACCTTGCTAAAGGAAGTTATAGAAAAACTTGTAGATTTTCTCCAACATACGTTTTGGAAGTGAGCTATAGTATGCCAATAAATATGTATGGCCTTTAGGATTGACTTGAATAGAACCAAACTATTCACACATAATTGACACTAATTGCAACAATGTTTAATATTTTTCTTGAATTTAGAAACTATGCACCACCAATCATCCTTCCCATAAAAAAACTTGTTTTAGATTGAAAGATAAATATTTAACTCTCGCATTCAAATCTAGGTGCTAGTATGAAAAACATTTTCCAATTTAAATAACCTGATCGTGACCCAAATCTACATTAAATAGAGAAAAAAAAATTCCTTTAACCTCCATCCATGTAGCCATAGTGAATAAATGAATAATCTACTAGACCTATAAACATTCTCTATAGGACCTAAAAAGAAATAAAATAACTTCATCCATGAAGAGAAGCTGGGACATATATTATCTTCCAATTTTAATACCTTATAATTATCTCAAACTCCTAGCCTCAAAGATAGATGTTCTTACACAAATTTACACTATAAGGAATAGGTAAGGTGATAAAGGGAATCCATGTTGAAGCCACCTACAAGTCTTGAACAATGTAGAAGTGACACCAATGATCAAGACAACAATAGTAGATGCACTTACACAACACATTATCCATTTTACAATAGGAAAGGAGAACCCATGATGTAATAGAAAAATCATCAAATACAACTAAGAGTCATTTTCATATTCCTTTAAGAGATCAAGCTTAATTACTCGTTCTGGCATGCGAGATAATTTTATAAAATGTAACCTCTATTGTGTTGTATCGATAGCCTCGTGAATTTGTCTCTGTTTGATAAAATCAAACTATAAATGTAATTAGATACTAGCACAGCCACTAACTTGCGGCTGGTGAATGCCGAAAGACTTGCGGCGGATGGCGGATAAAAAACATTCTTGCGTTAAAAAAAACTCAGTAAAAACGCCAGGCCCATGCATGAAGAAAACTCTCCACATCTCAACCACGTAACCTCCACTGACAAAGGGATGAAAAATAATTAAATGTGGCAATCATATGATGTTACAGTAACTTCTTAATATGATTAGGTAAATGTTAAAAAGTAAATAGGTTAATTGATGCATTTATAAATGCAAAGAAGTTATCAACAATAAATCTAACCCATTGATTTTGGAGGACGACTAAGAATATACCAGCATCTTCAATGCATAACCATCAGATTGGAATTTAAGATTAAAAGATCATTAATTGTGCCCCTCTCCAATAGGTATACGCCTTTCGGAGTAATAATTGGCTTTCCGAAAAATGTTATTACTTTTTTAATTATCTTCTGTGTGTATTTGTAGGAGGCAATAGGTCGAAATCCATCAAAGGACTCCAAGAAATCCTGATTTGGTATCGATGTGATGAATGTGGAATTAAAACTATTTTCTAATCTTCGAGAAGTTCTTTCCTCCTCCACGAGTCTCAATAATTCATCAGCCAAGAAATCAAATAATTCTAAATAGAAATCCATCGACCATTCATTAGCTCAAAGGATCTTGTCTTTAATAAATATTGTAGGACAACAAAAAAAACTCCTATTTATCCATAGGTTTGTATTGTAATTTCTCATTAATATCCTCATCAACCATCATTGGAGAATAGGATTTTTTTTTTAATGTTGAGTCAGAATTAACCCTCACGGGTTCCTTAAACAACCCTTCGAAATGATTGACCCTCAATTCTTCCAAGCCTTTAAGATCTTTGATCATCATACCACCCTGATATTACAACTCCTAAATACTGATTGTAAAAGGAATGAAATAACAGTGTATTATTATCACCCAATTCGATCCAAATAACTCAAATTTTAATCTCTTGGGATATTCTTAATCTATTCTCTTTCTCACCTCCTCCATGTATCTTTCCATTTTTTCCAAATTGTTTCCAAATTGTTTTCTTGAGTTCGTTATCTCTGCTTCTTCACATTTTTTGAAGTTAATAAAACATTTCCACCTATAGGAATGTCCAATATTGATTCAAATTCCTTCCAATTATGCTTTACAAAATTTATGAAAGCCTCCCCACCACCCCAAATTAAAACTTAAATGGGAATACCAGGCTTGGCCTCATGAGCGTTAAGCTCAAGGAAAATAAGGAAGTTATTTGAGCCTCCGTTCGAATCAATACAATATCTATATTGAAGAAACTTCAATAATAAAGAGTAATGTACCACAAATATATCAAATTTTTCTTAGGACCCCCACACTACCATTTATATTGCTACCGTAGGCAGGATTAAGTTTAATTGGTGCCACAACACCACGGTCATAATATTCCAATATATTGGGGAAAAATTCGACAATCAACCCTACCACTATCCTCCTCCTAGTCTTCTCTTCTATTCATGCTAAAATTTACGTCCCCCCACAATAAGGTTATCATCCTTAATCCAATGGAAATTGAAAACCCTATCCCAATACTATTTTATTTCTTGATATGACCCATAAACGTTAACCATTCTAAGTGTTATCCCCATAATTTTAATGCAAACTTCAATAGACACACTTGAGGAAAAGGAAAAGGAATTCATCGTAGTCATATTATGATTCCACCTAGTTATTTGAATCCCTGATAGACCATCAAAATCGATAGAAAAAGAATCCCAATTTGATAAAGTCTTCCTCAAAACAACAACCAATGTATCCTTCCCCCCAGTAGTCTATTGACTTGAAATCATATCATGTTTATTGAGCTCCTCCACTATATTTAGGGACAATATTTTGGTTCAACCCCCAACCTTTGAATATTAAAAAAAAGGATGTTCACGAGGGAATGGGGTAGGGTGCTCAGCCTAATATAAGGGCCGCAATAATTAATTTGTGTCTTCCATGGTTAATTTTAGATATATCTTTCCCTTGTGCACATTTAAGGGTAGGCTTCTTGTTTTGTCTTTTGCCACTGGGGTAAAACAAAATATAAATTGAGTGTTAGATAGGAAGAGGTAACACCATAGTCAGTTTTTTAGAATGAAATCAAATTCACAAAACATCCATGTACAATAAATAAGAAAAAAGAAAGCATGATATAGCAATTATGGGCACAAAATAGAAAAATGAACATGGAAGAATTATATAGAAATGGAAAATGACAAGTTGATATCAATATAGAGAATAGTGACAACAAATGGGCTCTCATCCTTCTCCTTGGGAGGGTACTTTTGTGTCCCTTTGGAACCTTTTTATCTCATTGAATGAACAATGAGTATGGTAGTGGTTGAGGAGCATCAATGAGAACTATATATAGGTAACCAGATTGTGGATAGACTAAATCGATGTAATGGGATTCGGTTATTCCCTATTATTTAGTTTGTGACATGCTGGTGGCCACATATTTTGTGATGAGGGGAAAAATAAACTTGAGGAAAAAATCGAGGAGTAGTTCCTTGATAACATCATTTTTACCTAATCGCATTCATTAACAACATTCATGGATGTAATATGTAATATGGGTGGAATTTGTTTGACGAAAATATGAAAGGATTTCCAAACGAGTGGCATGATGTAATGGTAACTGAAATAAGGTTAACAAATCCTTCGAAAAGTATGTGAAGGTCACATGGGATCCTTCTTTTTCATATACATACCATTTTGTTGAGGGACCAATTAAGTTTTTTCAAAAAATCCATAGTGGAATGGAATCTTAAGTGATGTTGTTGGATGAACACTATAGGTGAAATTTCATGACATGGTTAGCGAAGTCTTTTCCCATTTTTCCATCAAAATTTGGAATGTTTGAGGGGAGATTGATCATCATCAACAACCAAGTGGCATTGTGTAATATGGGGCAATTTTTGAGCTTCATCAAATCAAGAAAATTTAATGAGTCCATATGTGGTAGGTTTTCGGTCCTTCCATTGTGGTTGATTGTTGAGAGCCAATTCTTGAGGATGATGGGCTAATGTTCAGGTTGTTTTAGGAAGTTTTTCCTAGCAAGGTGGGTAAAAGCAAGGTTGATCCAAGCATCGCTACACTCATAGGGGAGTGGGGAGGTTGAACTCGTGAAGTGGTAAAACTATTGATACCTCCCACCGCTAGTGGGAGGCCAAGCAAAAATATAGAAAGACAAGGAGGTAGTGAGTCCCCTTTTGTTCTAGACTACCAAATGTCTATGTTATTTAAGTGAAAAGAGAGCCAACTAGTGCTGACAAAAAAAAGTATGGCCTGCTTTAACAAAGAATAAAGTTGGATATCCAAACAAAGAAATACTTCCTAACTCCTTAGAGGAATGGATGAAAAAATAAATACTTCCTAATAAATTATAAGAATGGAGTGGCCTATTAGAGTAATACATTCTTTGAATATTAAATGAGTGTGTTAGAGCATGCCACTTTAAAAAAATAAGGTCAAGGTTTCACAACAATGTTGTACAGGGTGAACATTAAGATTTCTTCATGGGAAAATAAATATGTTATCGTAAGGAATTTTGTTTTTGGAAGTAAGTCATTAATAGCACATTTGATGTTATTTAGATGTTTTGAGGATAAGTCATCAAAGATACTGTAACGACCCCTTCGTTAAGACTACAAGTGAAGAAAAAAGTGCGGTTTTATTTTTATTTTTTTCAGGCAAGAAGGCAATGATGACGTCAGTTGAACCACACAGCCTAACGAAGAACACACACATGCTGATCAGGGAACATACAACTGTGACTCCATGCACTAGCACAGGAGCATCTGGGCGGAATCTGCGTAGGGAAACAAGGAGAAACAATTGCTCGTCCAACACAACACTACGACGCCTACCAACTAAGGACAAAATTCCCCACCCTGACACAAGGGCCTCATGGCCAGCAACTAGAACCTCTATGCAATAAAAAAAACTGCATGAGGGCATTCAACCCGTGTGCCAAGGAAAACTTACAACATTCAACAACGCTCACATGGTAAGGCACTGACTCCGGCCAAGCTATCATTCGTCGCTATCCAATAGGGCGTGCCATGATCCCCTCATTAGGAACCATGATGTCTCCAAGTGATAGATGTGACAATAACCTTGGAACAATTCATTTCATCTGGGCCATAGACTCAAGACCATCCCACGCGCTAGGAGACCTAAAAGATGAAACAAAGACTACACTTATGCCCCCAAGAAACAAGTCGACCAGACACAGTTGAAAATGCTCAACAAATGGCGCAAGCTATTAATTGACTCGGCAATGACCATGCCCATAATTGTTAAGCATGTTGTCTAGGTGTGAGTCGTGTACTAAAATAACCAACCATCCTATTATCTCAACAATATAATTTGTCTAACAAGACATCCTATAACTGTAAATCAATAGAAAAACTTGTACGTCATTTAAATACTAACCAACTGCCATACATTAGATATTTATAAATCTCGTTGGTGCACTATCGTTAAAACCAAAAAAAATCATGCTACCAAATAAATGTTGCACTAGCCAATACTAAAATCATTGTGTTGGGTCACTAGATTCATTATCCAGTGACCCATCCAAAACTTCAGTGGAAATTAGTGCACCAATGATGGATACAGTGAAGAAAAGACACAAATATTTTCACTGGACAGAAGAAGCAGAGAAGAGCTTCAATCTGCTGAAGAAGAATATCACGGAGCAACCAATTCTGGTTTTTCCAGATTTTAGCAACACATTCCAGGTCAAGTGTGAGGCGAGTGGATTTGCAATTGGAGCGGTCTTGAGCCAAGTCAATAGGTCGATCACATATTTCAGTGAGAAAATAAATGAAGAAAATATCAATTACTCAACATATGACAAAGAATTTTAAGTTGTCATACAAGCGCTGAAGAAATGGAGACAGTACAGCGATAATCATGCTTTACAATTTGTGACTCAACAGGAGAAGCTGAACCAAAAACATGTTAAATGGGTTGAATTCATGTAGAATTTTACTTTTGTGATTAAGCATATTTTTGGAGCTGCTAACAAAGTTGTTGATGCTTTGAGCAGGAAATGTTTGCTTATGCAGGAATTTAGAGTCAAGACTTTAGGTTTTGATAACATCAAATAAATGTACAAGGATGACCCAGATTTTAAGGAAGCGTATGAGGCATCTGAGAATTCAGTTCTCAGGGATAGAAGCCAATGGACCGAATATATGAACTAGGATGGATTATTATTCAGGGGCAATCAACTATCTATTCCAAAATGCTCCATGAGGGAGAACCCGCTGAAGGAAAAACATAGTGGAGGATTGGTCGGACACTTCGGTCATGATAAGATGTTCTCAAAGTTGAATGGCTCATATTTTTGGCCAGGGATGAGGACAGATGCAGAATTTGTCAACACACAAAAGGGAAAAGGGAGAACACAGGGTTATACCATCCATTACCCATACCAGAAAGGTTGTGGGACGTAATGAGCATGGATTTCATATTGGGACTGCCAAGAACACAAAGAGGCTATGATTCAATCTTTGTGGTAGTCGATAGATTTTCCAAGATGGCACATTTCATACCATTCCAAAAAACTAGCGACGCAACTCATGTTGCGAACCTGTTTTTCAAGGAAGTCGTCATACTTCATGGCTTTCCAAGGAGTATTGTTTCTGATTGAGATACCAAGTTCGTGGGACATTTTTGGAGGACTTTATGGAAGAAGTTGGGGACAAGTTTGTCTTTTAGCTCAGCGTATCATCCTTAGATGAATGGACAGAAAGAAGTTGTGAACAAAATCTTGGGATATTTTTTGAGGAGCTTAGTGATTGAACACCACAGTCAGTGGGATCACATTCTGCCACATGCATAATTCGCTTATAATGATTCACTTAACAAAAGCACAGGGAAGAGTCCATTCCAGATTGTATATGGAATGCAGCCAAGGGGAGTTTCTAAATTGAAAGATTCGAAACGAAATGAATTCACAAGTGCTAGTGCAGAGGAATTTGTAGAATCAATGAAGGATCTTCACAGCCGAATTAAGGAGCGATTGCAGAGTTCAAATCAAGAATACAAGCATAGAGAAGATCAACATAGGCGAGAACTTAAATTTGAAGTTGGTGATATGATTCTTGCACATCTGAGGAAGGAGAGGTTCCCCAGAGGAACATATAACAAACTGAAGATGAAAAAGATTGGACCATGCAAGGTCATAAGGAAATTTGGGGCAAATGCATATGAGATTGAATTACCTGATGGGGTCAGAATCTCACCGATATTCAATGTTGTGGATTTGTACCCTTACAGATCTAAAGAAATAGGATCAGAGGATGAATAGATATAGGTTCAATGGACAAAACAAATGCCTGTAGTTAAAAATTCACAGATGGAAAGTATAATTGACAAGAGAGTCAGTAGGAAGACTAGGAGAAAAGAGTATTTTGAATACTTGGTCAAGTGGAAAGGACATCCAGTTGAAGATTCCAGTTGGGAAGATGAAGCAGAAATTCAGAAGCATCGACAGACCGTGAACGAGCTCATGAATAGGAGTTCATGAAAATTTTCAAGTGAGGGAGTATGATGCAGGAGCATCGTAAGCAGCCAACTGGGAGGAGCGCAACACATGTTTTGCACATTTTGAAATGTTTTTGAAATATTAAGAAGTGGATATTAATGTAGTAGCTAGAAGTGTACTTGCATTTATATATGGTTGTTGTAAATAGATTGTGAGCGATTTTCTCTCATCTATCGATGTAAAAGTCATTTAAATCCAGTTAATGAAAGTAGGTAGGTTTGAATTAATAGATTAGACAGTTTAGAAGAGTAAGAGGGAAAACAGATATAGACACCCTCACCTTTGTATCATAGTAGTAGTTGTATCATTAGCATAGCACAAAAGAAGAGAACTGTAGTAGAGAGCTAAAAATAAGAATCCATGTACAAGATCTTTAAATTTATATATGAAGCTTTGAATCAGATTTAATAGCGTTATGATGTTTTCTGTTTATACATGGTGAATGGTATGATTATGGTTGTTTTATTCTCTTCTGTTATTCATTTGTTATGAGGCTATGTTTTGTATGTATGATTTCATGTTGAATGTTTGAAGTTTGAGAAAGAGAGAGAATGAGTTTCAATTGTTTCTTTTCCTGAGTGAGAGAAGTTTCTGCAAGGAGTGCAGTGAAACGTCCGCAAGGTGTGCGTTGACAAGGGTTCTGATTTTTATCTCAGAAAGATCAGGAGAGATATCATTGTTCTCATTCTAGCAGAAGTGCATATGGAGCACAGAAGCCGTGCAAGGTGTGCGTAGGCTAGTTGAAACCTTAGAATTTACCAACTAAGGTTAAATATTTAAGGACTGCTATTGCGGAGGATGCACAGAGTCGAAAGATCAAATACCTAGAAGTATTTGAAAGTATGTCGCAAGGAGTGCGCGCAGGGGTACTTTTGAGACTTGAGTTGCAAGTGAAATCTCAGGAGGGTCAGCACCTTTGAAAGTACTCAAAGGGAGACGGAGATTGAAAACGTCTCACCGAAGTTAAGTTCCAGTGGAAGAACACTGGTTCATTTCGCAGAAGCTGTCAAGGAGGAAACATGTGGTTAGAATTATCTAAGGAGAACTCCCGAAGTCGCGAGGACCAAAGGATTCAAAGAAGCTGCAAGGTGGGTAGGGGAGGACGAACCCATCACTTTGGTATCAGAAATCAACATGGATCGTTGATCGTGATCTATTTTGAGCCATCAAATCATTTCGGGGATTCAGATTTTGTAAGTCCGGAGTGTAAGCCAAAATCCTTGGTCACTCTAACTCTTGAATCGCAAAAATAATTGTTAAGTGAAGAATTTTGGGATTTCGGTCGTTCGAGATTCGGAATACCAGGAATCCTGATGACAAGGAGCTAGGGGCCTTTGCATTTAAAAACCCTGGAGTCATGAAACACGATATAGTTGTGGAGGAGGATGCGGCCAAAGGTTTCGGCAATTCGGAATTTCAGGTTTCGAAGGTTGTAGAGACAGGAAACTCGACAACAGGAATTGCAATATCGCGAAACCCGAAATCCCAATTTGGAAAAGGACGTGATCATATTATTGAGGTCAGGAGATTTGAGTGATGCTTTGTGTTTGATCACACGGAGCATACTCATAAGGACCTATGGATACATCATCGTGTGTGTGAGGGATTCCCTGTGGGGAAAATCAAAGAGTCATTCAAACTCAAGAGGGAATATTTAGAACGATCCTAAGCGGATCTCAGCCCGAGGGCCGGGGGTATGCGTCATTGGATCACAATGAAGAGGATCGACAATCGTCGGATCAGAGGAAGGTGCACGAGCCTTAGTGTAATACCCTAAGGACATGCCCCAATTGAATTATGAATTTTAATTATGTTTTATAGGATGGTGAGCCAATTTTATATAAGTTGGCGGGCTTATGTGTTTATTAGGCCAGAGAGCCTAAGTGTTGAAGGCCAAGACCCTAATTTTTGTACAAGTAATGATGAATATTATTATATAAAAATATCTCTGCATGTAGACCGACCAAGATGAATTAGTGATGGGGGACTAAGATTCCACAAAGTCTGGGTAAGGGAGAGGGGGCTGAAAGGTTGGGACAAGGGATAAGATAAAGAGATTAAGACCTTGGGGATAATAATTAAATATTATTCCAAAGATGTGTAAATGTTTATGTTTTATCCTAAGTTCCTGGAAGGGGGAACGTGTAAAAAATGGAGAGCATGCAACCCCAGGGAGATAGGTGTCGACCTGGGTTCATGCAGTTAAAACCAGAGAAGGGAGCCATGTTGGGGGTTCGACCTCCCATTGTCCATCCTCTGTTTTAACTTGCGGGTGTCCATGATCGACCTATGTTTCAGTGTTTGTGATGGGGAATTATTACCTGAACCTTTAAGTCTCTGCGTGGATCTCTATACACCCTCATGCATCTCCAAAACCAGAACCGTGAATCCATCATGTGTTGCATGTTTGAGAAACCCGAAATTGCCTGAGTCGTGATGTGCTATCCAAGTGGGTTGTTGTGGCCGCGCAGTTCCTGATCATGTGAGGTTTCTTCCATTGACTGTGCATTGTTGAGCCTTGTTGTTGTGTCCTCACTATGCTGGAATTGGTCAAAAGAACAGGTTTCCAAGATTGTGAGCGACTCTCTCCAGGTGAGAGAGTTCATAGAGGAAGTGAGAACTCCTGGAAGTGGTCTTGTAGCTTCCATAGAGCTCGAAGACTTCCGGTCTGGTTTATTGCTGAAGCCCAAGGCAAGGGAGGTTTAGCAGTCAAAGGACTGTCCGAGTGACAGTGAAGGTGTATACTCCTGGGGTGGGATAGGCATGTGGGGAATGAGGGTCTATCAACAATGGGTGTAAGTGAATCCTGGGAGAGAATCCTTCCTATGTAACCATGTGTCCTCTGTTGACCTTGCCTAGCCTAGGATTCTCTGCCCGGTGGAGCTTAGTCCCAACTCAGGGGTGACCTACTACTGAGAGTGATGAGCAGAGTGGTCTAAGGCTGGGAGGTTTGTGGAAGGTCTGCACATAATTGGCGGAATTACTATAGTTTCAAATATAAGTATCAAGTTGTGCTTAATATTATGTTTTGCATGCCTGTGATGCTTATATGTTATCATGTATTTTGTTGTGCATATGAATTATTGTTAATGTCCTTGATGATGTATATTAGCAGTAATCTTGTGCTTACTCTGTATTGTTTAGAACAATCTGTTAATTAGATTTAATATGCATGTTATATATATATATATATATATAAGTATGAGAATGTTCCACGTAGTAGCATTGCCCGAAAAGTGGGTTGATGTCCGGGGATGTTACAATATGGTATCAAATCTCAAAAGGCTAAGTTAAGGTTCTGTTTAGTAGAATTGTCTGACCTGTTTTTGGCCGAGGATGTTACAATATGGTATCAGAGCCATGGTTACAACACTAAGCATGGATGGGCTATGTTAGTGGAAGTTGAAGCAAAAGTTTCAGAAAAGGATTGTTGTCGAAGTAGAAAAAATTCGAGTTCTGACACAAGGTTTCAACATTGAGCCTGGATGGGCCGGATAAGTGGTCATTACACCCAAGGTTTCAGGTGGTAGTTGTGTGAGGAAGAACCAATTTTTGGACCCTAGAATGTTCTTGAGTGGCAAGGGGTTGCTTGGTCATGTTACAAAGATCAGGAGGTGTAGTGATATAGTAAAACCACAACCGGTGTGGTATATGAGCACATGGAGAAAGAGAGCTCAACACCAGAAGTGTTGGAGCCGTATGATCTGTTCAGGAGGAAAGGAGATCCCTCACGACTGTCAAATCTGGAGAAGGTACAGGAGAGTTACCCTAGAAACCTTTCGGGGATTCGACTATCGAGAAAAGAGAGATGTGTTGGTGCATGAACTCCCGATGCCTGAAACTCTGATATCCTAAAAATATATACATCGTAGATCACAAGAAAATATCTTTATCGTTGGATCAAGCAGAAGGTAGATCGTAATTTCAGAATTTTGGCAATTGGGAGAAACACGATGTGCAGATGAAAGAAATTTTGTTGCCCGAAACTCTAAAATGAAAAGTGAGTAGGGTGGGACCCAATGACGTCACCGAAGTTGATGTGGACCTTCCTAGATCTTCCATGTGCCACCGCCTTAGTTGGTGAAAGTTGTACTACATGGGCCCGAAGGGAAAATTAGATTGGAATTTCAGATGTCAGAAGATTGGGAAGAAACAAGTGTGGGAACTCTCGAGGTCCGAAGTCCGAAGTCCTGAAGTCCCAAGGTCTAAAGTCTTGAAGTCCCAAAAAATTTGATGACCAAAATACCACAGTGTATTTCAACCATTGGATGATGGGTAAACATGCACCATTGATCCGCTCAACTTCACAAGTTCGGTAATCAAAACTCCGAGAGATATTTGTGTGTTCTTTGAAATATCCGAACACCGAAAGCCCGAATAGCACCTAGTAGTTTAGTGTTTGGTCACGGCCTGTGATCGCATGGGGTGGGGACTAAGAAAGAGGGGGTTATCACCCAAAAGTTACAGAGCCAAGTAGAGCTCAAAATATTTGTGAAATCGAAACATTTTATTAAATCGGATTGGTTTTGAATGTGTGGAATTTGTTAAGGAAAGAGGGTGTGACAAATTTTGTTTGTCTGCACATTGTGATTGCAGAAGTTTGAAGAGTGTCAGAACCGATTAGAATTTCCATGGAATGCAGAGAAATGGAAGAGACACAAAATGCTTCTAGTTCAAAAAATGAAAGAGAAGGAATGGATGTCCACTTGGGAGTTGAAGGATAGAACTCCAATGGGCACAAAAAAGAGATAGATAAGGAAGGGAATTTGAGGAAGATCATTGAAAAATTGCAGAAAGATGCCCAAACTCAGCAAGAAGATAGCAGAAAGCTCAGGAAAAGTTAGGAAAAACAAGGTTAATTCAACGTAAAGTTGTTAAAGATTTTGGAGAGAATAGAAAAGAAGTTGGATAAGGAGAGTGACTCAAGCAAAACAGGGAGTCAACGAACTTTTGAGGGGAGAAGATCAAGGAGTGCTGGTAGACACCATCATCACTCCCAAAGTCGCTCCAAGAGAATGGAACATAGTAGTTCAAGCCCATCTCCTACTAGAAAGAACAGGAGATCTAGAGTGGATGAACTGAAGGGAGAAATGAATAAGATTAAGCCTCCTACATTTGATGGAGAACATAAGAAGGAGGAAAATGTTGAAACATGGTTTCTTGGCATGAGGAAATATTTCCAACTATAGAATTATTCCTCCCATGCAGAAGGAAGAATTTCAATGTATCAACCGAAGGGAAAGGCATCCATGTGGTGGGATCAACTTGTGTAGGTGTAACACATTAGAGAGAAATATATCACTTGGAAATAATTCAAGAGGTATTTCGAGAATAAGTATTTGACTAAGAGATATTATGATAGAAAGATAAAATATATCTTTGAACTCAAGCTAGGAAGCATGACCATTGATGATTATGAACGAAGGTTTCTGGAATTTCTTAGTATGTTTCGTTCATCAAGGATGAGACTGTGAAGATTCAGAGATATCTAAGTGTATTGCCACCTTCCATTGGTTACAAGATTCAATATGATGACCCAAAAACCATGGAAGAAATGATAAAGAGGGTGAAATGTTTATATGAACAACAAAAAGAAAATCCTATACCTTCCAAAAGGCTTGGGAAGACAAGAATAAATTCAATATGGATCAGAGGAAGAAGGGAACTAAGACACCCTTTTCCAGAAACAGTCCTCAGGGACAACCATCTTTTAGAGAACCCATAAAGGATGAAATGGGTGGACAAATTCCAAGACAGACACCTATGGAGTGTTGGGGTTGTAAGGAAAACCATAGGTACAAAGATTTCCCCCACAAAAATGATAAAGTGAGAGATATCAACAATGTTCAACAAGATGAAATAGTGGAGGACATGGGTAGTAGAATTCCAAGGATTTACGTATCCCTGGACAATAATCTTGTTGAATTTCAGTCGCACATGATTGAAGTGGAAGGTATGATTAACAACCACGCATTTACTATTTTAATTTATTCAGGGGCTAGCCATAGTTATATAGATCCTAGAGTAGTGGAAAGTTTGCAGTTATCAAGAAGAAAACATGAAAAATCTTGGTTAGTGCAGCTGGCTACAGGAACCAAGAGGAATGTTAGTGAGTTGGTTAAGTCTTGTCCTGTGGACTTGAATGGACTGAGCACGAATGCGGAATTAAACATTCTACCTTTAGGCTCTTATGACTGTTTAATTGGGATGGGCTGGTTGGACCAGCACCATGCCATCCTGGACTGTCGTAACAAGGAATTCACTTGCCTGGATGAGGAAGGGAATCATAAAACAGTCCAAGGAATTCTCAGATCTATTGCTATCAGAGAAATCTCAGCAATGCAGTTGAAGAAGTGCTACAGGAAAGGTTGTCAATTATTTGCAACCCATGTGGAGGAAACACCCAAGGATAAGGTGTAAGGTATTGGAGATCACGTGATACTAAAGGAGTTTGAAGATGTATTTCAGGAGGTACTAGGATTACCTCCAAAAAGAGATATTGACTTCTCTGTAAACTTGATTCCTGGAGAATCTCCAGTATCGAAATCACCTTATAGAATGAGTACGCTAGAGCTTAAAGAACTACAACTGTAGCTTGAGGAGATTCTAAAGAAGGGGTAAAAAATCCCAAGCATGTCACCTTGGGGTGCCCTGGTTCTGTTTGTGAAGAAGAAGGATGGAACAATGATATTGTGTATCAATTTCAGACAATTGAACAAGGTAAGTGTAAAGAACAAGTATCCACTATCGAGGGTTGATGACCTCTTAGATCAGTTGAAGGATGCGAAGATATTTTCGAATATAGACCCCGGGTCAGGATATCACCAGGTAATAATTAAGGATGAAGACATCAACACGACCTCCTTTAGAACAAGGTATGGTCACTATGAGTTCACAGTGGTGTTGTTTGGGTTGTCAAACACACCTATTGTTTTTATGTGCTTGATGAATGGTGTGTTCAAAGACTATCTAGACAAGTTCTTCATAGTCTTCCTAGATGACATTCTGGTATATTCCAAGTCACAGGAAGATCATGTACGACATCTTAGGATGGTGTTGCAAGTGCTAAGAGAGCACCAACTATATTCCAAGTTGAACAAGTCATTGTTTTATCAGGAGGAGATCCATTACTTGGGGCATATTATTTTGAAATATGGGATAGCAGTAGGTCCAGAAAAGATTGAGGCACTTAGAGAATGATCAACGCCAAATAATGTGACAAAATTCATATCCTTTATGGGTCTAGCTGGTTATTACAAAAGATTCATCACAGGGTTCTAGAGGTTAGCTCACCCTATCACTTCCTTTCAAAGGAAGGAGAAGAAGTTTCAGTGGACAAAAGATTGTGAGAAAATCTTTCATCAATTGAAGCAACTGTTAAACAATGTTTCAATTTTGAGGATCATAGATCCAAATGAAGATTTTGCAGTATGTACCGATGCATGCAAAGAAGGACTGGGAGGAGTCCTCAACCATAATGGATTCGTAATTTGTTATGAATCCAGAAATTTGAAAGAGAATGAAAGGAACTACACAACTCATGATTTGGATTTAGCGGCCATCATTCACGCTCTGAGGAAATGGAGAAATTACCTCGTGGGAAGGAGGTTTGAATTGAGAACAGACCATAATGGTCTGAAGTATTTGTTTGATCAACCAACCTTGAACGCTAGGCAGAGTAGGTGGTTTGAATTCCTCTGTGAATACGATTTTGACACCAGGCATATCAAAGGGAAGGAGAATAACGTGGCTGATGCACTCAGTAGGAGAGTACACGAATTACATGCTACAACCATTAGCATGTATCAAACTGATATAAAGAGTAGAGTTTTGGAAGCTGCAAGCACAGACTTGTAGTACAGGGAATTGGTAGCGAAGCTACAACAATATAAGACATTGGAAGGAGTGGAAGATTATAAGTTAAATCTCATGAAATACTTCTGTACAAGAGGAGAGTTTATGTAACTAATGTCCAGGGTTTGAAACTTGCGACTCTAAGATAAATGAATAATGTGCCTTATGCTGGTCACCCTAGATATCAGAAGACTATGGCAGCAGTCAAGAGCCATTACTTTTGGCCAGGTATAAAGAAAGAGATTGCAGAATACATAGCCAGATGTATGGAATTACAAAAGGTTAAAGCTGAGAATAGGCACCCATATTGATTGTTGCAACCTTTACCCATTCCTGAGTGGAAGTGGGAATTGGTGACAATGGATTTCATCACAAGATTTCCCAAAACAGGCAAGCAAAATGATTCAATTATGGTGGTGGTGGACAAGCTTATGAAAGTTGCCCATTTCATTCTGTTAAATTCTACTCACAAGACAGTGAAGGTTGCTGATATTTTTATGAAGGAAGTCGCACGATTGCACAGAATTCCCAAGACAATTGTGTCTAATAGAGACCCAAAATTTACCTCAAATTTCTGGAAAGGGTTATTCAAGGGATTTGGAATGAATCTAAATTTCATTATAGCCTATCATCCTGAGTCAAATGGGTAGGCAGAGCAGGTGAATCGAGTGATAGAAGACATTCTGAGGATGTATGTGATGGACAAACCATCTAAGTGGGAAAACTACCTCCACTTGGTAGAATTCGCCAACAACAATGGGTATCAAGAATCATTGAATATGAGACCATTTGAAGCACTTTATGGTAGAAAGTTCAATAACCTAGTAAGATAGAATAACCCAACTAATAGAGAGGTAGTTGGGCTAGAGTTGCTCAAGGAAATGGAAGAGAAAATGCTGAAAATTAAGCAAAATTTGAAAGTTGCCCAAGGTAGGCAGAAAAGTTATGCTGATAAAAACAGAACCCACTGAGAGTTTAAAGTCGAAGATCATGTTTTTCTAAAAGTAAAATCCAATAGAAGTTCCCTGATGCTGGGAAACTATTCCAAGTTGGCAGCTAGATTTTGTGGGCCATTTGAAATTCTTGAAAGGATTGGGCTAGTTTCATATATGCTTGCATTATCTGCATCCATGACTGTACATAATGTGTTCATGTTTCGTTACTTAAGAAATATATACCTGATCATAATCATGTGATTGACTGGAATGTGATCCAGGTGGAACAAGTAGGTGTCCTGCAAGTGCATCATGTGTGCATATTGGACCAGAAAAGAAAACAGATCTGAAAACGAGCCATAGGAATTTTAAAAGTCCAGTGGACCTAGTACGCTCCTAAGGATGTGACATGGGAGTAGGAAGATGCTATGCAGGAAGAATGCCCACATCTTTTTGAATATTTTGGAAATCTTTTTGATGTTGTGTGAAAGTTGCACTGAGGACAGTGAAAAAATAAGGGGAGGGGATTGTAATACCCCAAGGATGTGCCCCAATTGCATTATGAATTCTAATTATGTTTTATAGGCTGGTGAGCCAAGTTTATATAATATGGTGGGATTATGTGTTTATTAGGCTAGAGAGCCTAAGTCTTGAAGGCCAAGAGCCTGATTTTTGTACATGTATTGATACACATTATTATATAAAAACATATTTGTGTGTGGACCAACCATGATGAATGACTGATAGGGGACTAAGCTTCCAAAAAGTCTGGGTAAGGGAGAGGGGGTTGAAAGGTTGGGAGAAGGGATAATCTCAAGAGCTTAATACCTTAGGGATAATAATTAAATATTATTCCAAAGCTGTGTAAATGTTTATGTTTTATCCTAAGTTCCTGGAAGGGGGAATGTGTGAAAAATGGGGAGCATGCATCCCCAGGGAGACAGGTGTCGACATGGGCACATGCAGTTAAAACCAAAGAAGGGAGTTGTGTTGGGGGTTCGACCTCCCATTCTCCATCCTCTGTCTGAACTCGTGGGTGTCCATGATCGACCTATGTTTTAGTGTTTGTTATAGGGAATTCTTACCTGAACTGTTAATTCTCTACATGGGATATTTGTACACCCTCACACATATCTGAAACCAGGACTGTGAATCCATCGTGTGTTGCATGGTTGAGAAACCTGAAATTTCCTGAGTCATGTTGTGCTATCCCAGTGGATTGTTGTGGCTGCATTGTTCCTGACTGTGTTAGGTTATTTCCATTGACTTTGCGCTATTGAGCCTTGTTGTTGTGTCCTCATTGTGCTGAAATTGGTCAAAATAACAGGTTGCCAAGACTGTGAGCGACTCGCTGCAGGTGAGAGAGTGCACAGAGGAAGTGATAACTCCTATAAGGGGTCCTGTAGCTACCATGGAGCTCTGAGACTTCAGTCTGATCTGTTGCTAAAGCCCAAGCCAAGGGAGTTTTAGCATCCGAAAGACTGTCCAGGTGACAGTGAAGGTGTATGCTCGTGGGGTGGGACAAGCATGTGGGGAATGAGGGTCTGTCAGCAGTGGGTGTAAGTGACTCTTGGTAGATAATCCTTCCTCTGTAACTGTGTGTCCTCCGTTGAACTTTCCTGTCCTAGGATTCCCTGCTCGGTGGAGCTTAGTCCTAGATCAACATTGACCTACTGCTAAGAGTGATGAGAAGCACAGCCTAAGGCTGGGATTTTCATGGAAGGTCTTCATGTAGTTGGTGGAATTACTACAGTTTCAAAGATAAGTATCATTTTGTGCTTAATATTATGTTTTGCATGCTTGTGATGCTTATATTTCATCATGTATTCTATTGCGCATATGAATTATTGTTAATGTCCTTGATGATGTATATTAGAAGTAATCATGTGCTTATTTTGTATTGTTTAGAACAATCTATTAATTATATTTAATATGCATGTTATATATAAGTATGAAAATGTTCTGTGTAGTAGCATTGCCGAACAAGTGGGTTGATGGTCAAGGATGTTACAATATGGTATCAGAGCTCAAAAGGCTAAGTTAAGGTTGTGTTTGGTAGCATTGACCGACTTGCTGATGGCTGAGGATGTTACAATATGGTATCAGAGCCATGGTTACAACACTAAGCCTGGATAGGCCATGTTAGTGGAAGTTGAAGCAAGAGTTTCAGAAAGAATTGTTGTCAAAGTAGACAAAATTTGAGTTCCGACCCAAGGTTTCAACGTTGAGCCTAGATGGGTCGGATAAGTGATCATTAGACCCCAGATTTCAAGTGGAACTTGTGTGAGGAAGAACCAATTTTTGGACCCTAGAATGTTCCTGAGTGGAAAGGGGTTGCTTGGTCATGTTACAAAGCTCATGAGGTGTAGCGATATATTAAAATCACAGGCGGTGTGGTATATGGCCATAGGGAGAAAGAGATCTCAACACCAGAAGTGTTGGAGCCATAGGATCTGTTTGGGAGGAAAGCAGATCCCTCATGACCGTCAAATCTGAAGAAGGTGCGGGAGAGTTATCCTGGAAACCTTTCGGCGATTCGAATATCGAGAAAAGAGAGACGTGTTGGTGCACGAACTAACGATGCCCAAAAATCTGATGTCTCAAAAATATATACATCGTAGATCGCAGGATAAGAGCTTGACCATTGGATCAAGAAGAAGGTAGATCATAATCTTAGAATTTCAGCAATCGGTAGAAACGAGATGTGCAGATGTAGGAACTTCCAATTCCCGAAACTCCAAAATGGAAAGTGAGCAGGTGGGACCCAATGAAGTCGCCAAAGGTGATGTGGACCTTCCTAGATATGCCAAGTGCCACCGCCTTAGTTGGTCAAATATGTACTACATGGGCCTGAAGGGAAAATTAGATCGGAATTTAGGATGTCATAAAATTGGGAAGAAACAAGTGTGGGAAATCTCGAGGTCCTAAGTCCCGAAGTCCGAAGTCCTGAAGACCCGAAGCCCCGAAAACTTTGAAGACAGAAATACCACAGTGTATTTTAGTCCTTGGATGATGGGTAAATGTGGATCGTTGATCAACTCGACTTCGGGATTTTAGTAATCGGAACTCCGAGATATAGTTGTGTGTTCTTTTAAATATCCGAAGACCGAAAGCCCAATTAGCACCTACTAGTTTAGAATTTGGTCATGACCCGTGATCGCATGGGTTGGGGACTAAGAAAGAGGGGGATATCACCCAAAAGTTACAGATCCAAGTAGAGCTTGGAAGATTCATGAAATCAAAACGCTTTCTTAAATCCAATTGGTTTTGAATGTGTGGAATTTGTTAAGGACAGAGGGCCTGACAAATTTCGGTTGTCCACACGTTGTGATTGCAGAAGTTTGACGAGTTCCAAAACCGATTAGAATTTCCACGTAGTGCAAAAAAATGGAAGAGACACAAAATGCTTCTAGTTTAGAAAATGAAAGAGAATGAATGGACGTCCACTTGGGAGTTGAATGATCGAACTCCAATGGGCACAGAAAAGGGATAGATAAGGAAGGAAATCTGAGTAAGATCATTGAAAAATTGCAGAAAGATGCCCAAAATCGCTGAGCAAATAGAAGAAATATTAGGAAATCTCAGGAAAGACAAGGTGAATTCAACGTAAAGTTGTTAAAGAGTTTGAAGATAATATAAAAGAATTTGGATAAGGAGATTTACTCGAGCAAAATAGGGAGTCACCGAACTTCTGAGGGGAGAGGATAAAGGAGTTATGGTAGATACCATCATCACTCCCAAATTTGCTCCAAGAGAAGGGAACACAGTAGTTCAAGCCCATCTCCTACTAGAAAGCACAGGAGATCTCGAGTGGATGAACTGAAGGATGAAGTGAATAAAATTAAGCCTCCTATGTTTGATGGAGAACATAAGAAGGAGGAATATGTTGAAACATGGTTTCTTGGCATGAGGAAATATTTCCAACTGCAAAATTATTCCTCTCATGCAGAAGGAAGAATTGCAATGTATCAACTAAAGGGAAAGACATCCATGTGGCGGGATCATCTTGTGCAGGTGAAACACATTAGAGAGAAAGATATCACTTGGAAATAATTCAAGAAGTATTTCAAGAAGAAGTATTTGACTAAGAGATATTATGACAGAAAGATGAAAGAGTTGTTTGAACTCAAGCTAGGCATCATGAACATTGATGAGTATGAACGAAGGTTTCTGGAATTGTTGAAGTATATTTCATTCATCAAGGATAAGACTATGAAGCTTCAAAGATATCTAAGTACATTGACACCTTCCATTGCTGACAAGATTTAGTATGATGACCCCAAAACCATGGAAGAAATGATAAGGAAGGATAAATTTTTATATGAACAAAAAAAAGAAATTCCTACCTTCCAAAAGGCTTGGGAAGAAAAGAAGAAATTCAAGATGGATCAGAGGAAGAAAGGAACTAAGACACCCTCTTTCAGAAACAGTCCTCAGGGACAACCATCTTTTAGAGAACCCAGAAAGGCTGAAATGGGTGGACAAATGCCAAGACAGACACCTATGGAGTGTTGGGGTTGTAAAGAAAACCATAGGTACAAAGATTTCCCCCACATAAATGATAAAGTGAGAGTTGTCCACAATTTTCAACAAGATGAAATGGTGGAGGACATGGGAAATATAATGCCAAGGATTTAAGCAACCCTGGACAACAAGCAAGTTGAAGTTCAGTTGCACGTGATTGAAGTGGAAGGTATGATTAACAACCATGCCTTTACTATTTTAATTGATTCAGGGGCTAGCCATAGTTATATAGATCATAGAGTGGTGGAAATTTTCCATTTATCAAAAGGAAAACATGAAAAATCTTGGTTAGTGCAGCTGGCTACAGGAATCAAGAGGAAAGTCACTAAGCAGGGAGCAAATCTAGTCCGTAGATTGGAAAAGTGCAGATCTGAACCATCAGCATAAACAGTATCGTCAAGATTGTGATATCGACAATCTCATAGCACTGTGGGGACATGAGTTGTGAGGAGTTTAAAATATCGAGGGTGGGCTGCAATCCACATCGTGGTTTTGTCAGGAGGACATGTGGCGGTTGGAGGAGCATTGCGGGCCCAAAAAGTAGTTTGACTCTAAACAACTTGTGGTCGTGCCCGCAATCGCATGGTCATCGCCAAGGTAGCATCAAGAGGGGGCTTATAAAACAAAAGGAGCTAATGCCCGACACTCTGATTTTTCGCAACAAAGAGAAAGGGAAGGTCGCGAGTTGTTGTTATACCTGCACCAAGAAGTTGAGGGGGCCTGTGTTTAATCACAGAACGAGACCATTGAGGTTTCAAAGAGTCATTGCACTTGAGAATTTGATATCCAAGACCGAGAGGTTGCGCATCCCTACGAGGGAGTAGCGGGGCTGCATCATAGGTTTTGTCTTGTAATAATGCATATACCTTGATTTAACCTTCATCTATCCAAGCATATCTATCAATAAATACCTTCATTGGCACATTTCAAATGTTTTAACAAAGGACACTACCTTTATTTGTAGATAACAAAACTTGTTAAATATGCAGTTGTGATATATATCCTTGCCATCTCTTAATATGCTTTCTTGACCTTCAATGAAAACTATTATAATCCTTGTAACCAGGAAGGAGAGAAGATCACAAAGTGGTTGTATGAAACCTTGAATGGCAAGGTATCCTTTAAATAAAAGAAGCTCATGTTATCAATATACAATCATCAAAACAATGGATGCAAAAAATTACACATGCAAAGAAAGAAAAGCTTCATACTTTATCTGTTCATCACTTCAACTAGAAGTTGCATTTGAAAATCCCCACTTAGCCTCTTTATTTATATTGAATATATCATTTTCTAGAACAAACAAAATAAGAGGAGATATGTTGGCATTGACCACAACCTACAATGTAAATGGAGTGAATTAAAACTAAAGGATCAAGTTATTTCATGTGTGAAATGTGACACTGGTAGCAAGTAATAGTAGGAACCCAAAGTTATTTCCACCAAAACTTGCTCTTTGCCTCGAGTAATATTAGATATTGTCAAACATGATTCTTTCATTAAAGTTTTCCTCATTTTTTAGTTGTAAGAAGATGCTTCTGACAAAATAGTGAGCATGAAAAAATACAAGATAAAAGTTTAAACACTAAAGTAAATCTGCCAATCTTTGAATTTGGACTCGTTATATGAAGGGTTCTTATCTTAACCATCACTAAATAATAACTAAACATATAAAATATAAGAAAAAAATATATCATGTAAATTTTTTTAAGTCGGAAAAATGTGTGGAATAAGACCTCACATATCATCGCAAATGACAATATTACCCACTATTGGTAAAACTAGTAAAGTAGGAGGAAATACAAATGGTGAGAAAATGCTACCATCAATTAATGCCTC
Source organism: Picea engelmannii (assembly GCA_009831015.1). Lineage (NCBI taxonomy): Eukaryota > Viridiplantae > Streptophyta > Pinopsida > Pinales > Pinaceae > Picea > Picea engelmannii. Next base: position 125,798 of record ML810310.1, read on the forward strand.
AATTTTCAAATTGGGGCCAAAGGAAATATATGATATATATTAGCATGATTCTACCAATACTTATGATCATGGATATGAATAAGCCAACCCAAGGTAGGCAATGCATATTTGACCTAAAAACCACTACCAAAAGTCTGAAAGGAGATCAATATTTGATACCAAATGAAAGGAAGAAAGTGTGTGGAATATGCTTCCTACACTAATCTACGAGAGAAGAATGAAAGAAACAAGAGACCATTAAACAACATGACATCTTATTCAAATTCACATTAATATCACACCAACTATTTTTTACATTCTTGATTCAACTTTTAGAACTCTTCCACTATAGATACAATTTTCACCTTATGATTTTCACAATTGTTAAAGTACACATTATTTTTATCCATGTCAACATATGTGGAGCCAAGATTTCATGGTGCTGACAATGAGTATTACACTTTATTTTATGGATATCAGAGAGGTTACTCGCCTCTAGATGTCCCTCTCCATGATGAAGCAATAGATATAGTGTGATCCATTCTTCATGGTTTCCAATAGTAGACCACCAATAGATCAAGTCCCATAAACAATAATTTCATGAAATTTTTGTAGATACAAAGAGATCCATTGTAGATCCAAGCCTTGACATCATCAAATCACACATGATATACCTCTAACTTAAGATGTGCAAGCTCATCCAATCACACATGATATACCACTAACTTCATATCTGCAAGCTCTAAATTGGATTGATCCATCAAATCCCTACCTAATCATAGATCTATCCATCTACCCACAAATCTATGTTTCTCCATGCATGTTCGAAGCCAAAGCCACATGCTTCAAGCCCACTCTCCATTTCAAGTCTTGTCATGCTTTTTATTTTCTTCCAACAAGTTGTCATTCTTCACAAGTTCCCACTCAAACCAAAATTAGATAACAACACCTTGTCCTTAACACCTTGGATCTCAAGTGATCAAGATTTGATACCAAATGAAAGGATGAAAGTGTCCAAATTATGCTTCCTACACTAATCTATGAGAGAAGAATGAAAGAAACAATAGACCATTAAAAAACTAGATTTCTTGGGGAAAACCCTTCTGGGAGAAAAACCCCACACTCCAAAGCAATCTTTAAAATATTTGGGAGAAAAACCCCACACTCCAGAGAAATATTTCAAAGTTGTTCTCTTAACTCGGGTTACAATGCACTTCCAAAGTTGTTCTTTTAATAAGGGTAATATGTAGTGAGCTCTTTCTTTCTTGGATATCTAGACCAAATTAGGTCTACAATGTGCACTCTAGGACTACAATGACCACCCAAGCAAATATGGGACAATAGGCCAACTCCCTAGACGTATACCACAAGGCATATTACAATGATATATCCAAAAATCTGGGACATGACATGATATGAAATACCATGAAAAATACCAAAGGATAACTGATAAGCCATAAAAGGTGGAATGTGAAAGAATTGATGATTTCATCAAGGTTATCCTAACTACTTTATAACCAAGTCAAGATAAACCCAATAGCAATCCCTATGATATAGACAAGCCACTAAAACTTAAAACTATTGTATAACCAAGTCAGATAAACCCAATAAGAACACCTATCTGCACCAGCCACTAAAACATTTCAAGGATTTCTACTCTAATATGAGTATGGCCTTGATCATTATAGTTTATATATAATTTTCCATTAAATTTATTCCACCAGACACATCTTCAAAAAATGATTCATCATGTTTGTAGGGATTCCATTAACATGGAAACATAAATGAATTTCCAATGAGGAGAAATTTAGAAGTGTCCCACCCAGTATTTCTTCCATTAACTTGGAAAAAAATATGGATATCCAACTAGTAGAAGTTTAGACCTATCCCATCCAGTATTCATTTTCTGTAATTTACCATATTTTCCTTAAAAATGCTTGCCCATGGAATATTCATTTTCAATAAAATAGCCTATTAGGGTAGTAAGAATTAGCAATTCTCCTCGTCTGTCTTTTAAAGAGATGAACCGTGAGTTTGCATTAAATATTTTATGTGCAACATTTGTTAATGAAATCGAAATTGTACTATAGTGTTATTGCAATATTTCCTATAACCTCTCGAAATTTCCATGAACAATGAATCACAAGTTTGCAAATTTTGATTATAGTTAGCATGCTGACTTGATTTCCATGTTCATCAACGCTTTCCTCGAGGTGCCTCCTCTTTGCAATACTAACTTAAAATGGTCATGACATTAATGGAAGACCTATCCATCTTCATAAATAGATATGTCTTTGTATGTAGCATGGATTGAAGTTTGTAATCACAGTGAAACATACAAGAAAGTGATGAGGATGCAAACTTGAGAGATATATTTCAGAGAAGATTTCAAAATCAATGTTTGGCTTTGCAAAGGAAATTTCATACTCAATTTCAGCTTGACACAGACAACATCACTCCAGCATAATGAGTATTCAACTAGATTTCAGTTTGACAAAGACTAATGGAAGATCTAACCATCTCAAAAACTAGATAAGTTTCTGATAAGTTTATGTATGTAGCATGCCTCCAGGTTGTAATCGAAGTGAAGCATACAAAAATTTGACTGATCAAGATTGAAACTTGAGAGACTAGCATTGGAGCAATCTGACATGCCTTAGAGAAAATTTTAGAATCAATGTTTTGGCTTTGTGAGGGACATTTCATGCTCAATTTCATCTTGACATAGCCAACATCACTGAATCATAAAGAGTATTCAACTAGAAAATAATAGAATCCATTGACTTAGTTGTAGATTTAAGAGAGATACAACCAACATCACTCAAGCATAATGAGTATTCAATTAGAAAATAATAGAATCCATTGGCTTGGCTGTAGATTTAAGAGAGACCACTACATTATTGTTGTTACCATGGATTTTCAAAGTTAAATCTATGATGCATATCCTATCAAGGTAATTGAAAATCATTTCTTCAAATATTCATTTTTTTTTTTTTTTTTTGGCTTTCCATTGGTCTTCTATTTCTTTAATGGATTTATTAAATTCTTATTGAAACATTAAAACATATTAATATGGACAAACATCATTTCATGGTAGACATATTTTCATTTGACGGTAGACATATTGAATTCACATTATTTTTTTATTAATGATGATGAATAATTAATTAAAAAAATATGATCACTATGTAATCAATATTTTATTTTATCTAAAAATTTATTTGATTGTTTTATTAAATAGAAAAAATAAATAAATAATAATTAATATTTTAAAAAAACATATAAATTAATAGTTATAATACAAAATACCTATTAAATAGTTAAAAATGTAATATATGAAAAAAACTAAAAAGAAACTATAAGATAACCAAAAACATTGTATTAAAATTCAAAATATTCATCATATAAATAATTAATTAAGCTTCAAACTCTTTTGTGCGTGTATAGTGGGTAAAATTGGTTTAAGTGAAATTTAATAAAATACTTATCATTTTACTAAATCAAGTATTTAGTTTTTCTTACTTACAAGAGAAATATAACTAAATCAATTTCATACTTTTTAATATTTCATAATTTTTTATAGTTAGTTTTATTACGAGCTAGTTAAAATATTTAAAGAAGTGAATTGATAAGTAGATAAATTTAACTTTTCATAATAAAATTAATTACAGAAAAAAGAAGATGATTTATGATTATAGTTTATTTTATTATAGTTAATAAGTAGACAAACTCACTTTCTTAACAAAATCAATTAAGCAAAAAGAAGTGGCATAACAAAATCAATTTCGCAAAATAAGTTGTTGATGATTATATTTTATTTTATTATAAGTGAGTTAAAATATTGTAAGGAATAAGTTGATAAATAGGAAAACTCAACTTTTAAGATGAGTTTATTTTTGAAGCAACACAAACTTCCACCTTAATATACTACTTTTTCAAGATTATGTGGGTCATTCTAGACTGATGAAAAACCCTTCATGAAAAACTTCCATAGTCAAAGTTTCTATAATTAAATGAAATCAAAATTAAACAAAACAAATTCTTATAAAATGTGCAAAGCATTTTAAGAGAAAAGAAGCTGTGAAATAACCATGCAATAAATGAAATATTTAATTTCTCATTGTTATTCTTATTATAAAGTCTTATTATAAAGAGGTAGTTTGTGATTTATTATATTACAAAAAAAAGAGTTCTTTCCTAGTTTAATCTTATAAGTAATTTAAATGAAAATGATTGAAATTAAAAGAAAAAAAAAGGATATAATTAATTTAAATCTTAAATGAAAATGATTAAAATTAAAAGAGAAAAAAAAGAGTTGTATAAGTAGTAAAAATAATTAATTTCTCTCATTTAAATATATTTAAAAAAAATGTCATCCATGTATAGAACAGTGGATGAGGAAGTGTGTTCCAATACCTAGGAGCGTCGTTTTCAAACTGTGTCTCGTTTATCCAGGCCGAACAAGCATTTCTTATAATTAGAGGACACATGGGAATTATGGCATTGAACAAGGTAAGTTTTTTAATTTTAAAGATAATTAAGTTTCATATGTGGAAAAGTAGGTATTGGGTTATTTGGTATCAAGTTGTCATTTAAAAAAAAAGAATAGTTGATCTTTAAATAAAGTTTTATAAAGAATGAATAAAATTGTTTTTGAACAAGTGTGTTAATTAGTTTGTAAATGATTCATTTTATTTGTGGATTTTGAAGAAATAAGAATAATTATATAGTAAGTTATGTTTTTAGGGAATATAATTTTTTTATGATATTATGTTATGTATGGATAAAATTTTAGGGTTAATTTATTTTTTTTGTTTTTTAGAAATGTATGTCACTTGAAAGTGTTAAACATTTCGATAGTTGGCTAAGAAACCACAACCTAGGGAAATTTTAGTCCTTATAATATATTTTCTTGCAATTACAGGCTTGACCACTACTTCAAGGTGCCACTATCGAGAGATTCCTTTTCAAAGAGTATCACGGCATTGAACAAGGTAAGTTTATTAACTTTAAAGAGATGTGGAAAAGTAGGGCATGGGTTGTTCGGTCTCAAGTTCTGATAAGAAATAAAATAGATTGTCTCTAAATAATTTTTTATATAGAATGAATACAAATATTTTTGAATAGGTTTTTCTATGATATTATGTTAGTGTGTTATTTATGGAGAAAATTTTAGGGTTATTTTTTTTTTTGTTAGAAATGTTGTCACTTGCTAGAAAGAAACCACAACCGGGGGACATCTAATCAAATACAATATATTTGGGTGCAACCACACATTCAACCACTACCTCAAAGTGCCCCGATAGAATATCTTGTCCTTAAATAATGTTTTATACATAATGAATATTAGGTTGTTTTTTGTTCAACCACTACTTCAAGGTGCCCCATAAGTCCTGAGAGTAATTGAATCTTTCTCAAGGTTGAAAAACTCCTCCCTTTGAGCATTTTAGGGTTAAATTTTATTCAACTATTTTTTTTATATTTTTTTAGAGATTTGTAATATTTTTTAATGAAATGATTAGTCATGATAAAACTATTTTACTTTAAAAATTTTAAATTTTTTGAAAACTATAGAATTTTTTTATAAACTTAGAGATTTTGTGTTTGGTATTTTAAAAATCATTAATCACCAAATTTTTTACATTTTTTTTTGCTACCTGTGACTTCTCAACTAGTAGCCCGTGATCTCAATCCCTCAAAATCACAAGGAGATTGCACCTCAACTAGCCAGATTTGACAAAAAAAATTCATTTTATAATAAATATGAACCCTTAAAATTATAACTACTATATTATTATTATTTCTTGTGTACATTATATTTTTTCTATATAATTTTTATTTTTAAAAATTTACATAATTTGTTTTTTAAATTAACATAATTATTTATGGATACACATAACTAGAATGTTATTAGATATGTAGTTGTTTTTACTCTTTTATAAAGAGTTTATTTTAAATTATAGATATAATTTTTTAGGTTTATGGATATTGTTTTCTTTTTATATAAAAAAAAAGCATGGAAAGGTTTCTATTTGAAATATAAAAAGCACGGAAAGGTTTCTATTTTTTCAAGTTTATTTAAAAGATTAAATAACTTTCTAAATAAACGCTTACTTTTCTTTACTTTCATCTTAGCGAATTTGTTAGTTAACAACCCCATAACTTGGGTTGAGATATTAAAAGAGGGAATTTGTGTGTCTTCAAAGAAAGAGATATTCCTTGCAAGCCAAGTATCCCATAGGACTAGATAAGGCACTCCCATAAGGACCTCCAATTCCTTTTGTGAGAACCAAGAGAGAAAATAAAATTCAACATTAATTTCATCTCACAATGAGCTAAAACCAAGAGTTAGTTCAATCTCTTTCCTCTTTCTAGACTTGAATAGAGAAGGAACAATGTAATTAAATATGAGAGTTTATTTCCTATTGGTTCTTACATAAAGGGCAGTTGCTACGTCCCACCTTACCCCTTCTTTGCAAATGATCCCAAGTAAAAACCATTTCCAAGAGTGAAAGTCACATGAGGAACTTAGTTTTTTATGGATCCTTTGACTTCCATATATATTTCCACCACCAACAGACTGTGACATCGCTAACTGTAAACAAATCGTAATACCCTAGCTCCATCAAATAACAACCTCCAAACTTATTGTAGGTCCACATAAGTTCATAAGGGTTCTGACATAATATAATATGAGCCATATGAATTTATTAGAAAAATAGCTCCCAATACCTCAAAAATTCACCATTCAACGCTAGATCCCATGAGTTCAATGTGCCTTCTCTCCACAAGGTCATTTCCATAGGTTTATTAATTAAATTAAAGGACATTATCCATTTTATCTTAGATGAAGAAATAATTCCTCCATAAGAAATTTATCCCAATTACAACCCATAATAGCATCCACTCCAATCCTCACTTGAGTCCCATCACTTACCCACGAAGCTAAATGAGATCCCATAAAAAGAAAGTATAGATTCAAATATTTCCATTACTTGGATACATCTTGAATAGATTTGTATTATTTTCTATTCCAATAAACCAGCAAGTTTGTACCCATATATTTCTAGATCAAGATCCTACTCGAAGGGACATCCTTTATCAATAATTACCATAAGGATTTGTCTACTAAGGAAATACCAAATAGGTGTATATTCTTAAGCCCCCACCCCCAATCCCTTAGGAATATCCAATTTCTTCCACCTCATCCAATGTGGCCCTTTAAAATCACTGCAACCTTGCTAAAGGAAGTTATAGAAAAACTTGTAGATTTTCTCCAACATACATTTTGGAAGTGAGCTATAGTATGCCAATAAATATGTATGGCCTTTAGGATTGACTTGACTAGAAGCAAACTATCCGCACATGATTGACACTAATTGCAACAATGTTTAATATTTTTCTTGAATTTAGAAACTATGCACCACCAATCATCCTTCCCATAAAAAAATTGTTTTAGATTGAAAGATAAATATTTAAGTCTCACATTCAAATCTAGGTTCTAGTATGAAAAATAATTTCCAATTTAAATAACCCAATCGTGACCCAAATCTACATTAAATAGAGAAAAAAATTATTCTTTAACCTACTAGACCTATAAACCTTCTCTATAGGACCTAAAAAGAAAAAAAATAACTCCATCCATGAAGAGAAGATGGGACATATATTATCTTCCAATTTTAATACCTTATAATTATCTCAAACTCCTAGCCTCGAAGATAGATGTTCTTACACAATTTTACACTATAAGGAATAGGTAAGGTGATAAAGGGCATCCATATTGAAGCGGCCTACAAGGCTTGAACAATGCAGAAGTGACACCAATGATCACGACTACAAAAGTAGATGCACTTACACAACACATGCTCGATTTTACAATAGGAAAGGAGAACCCATGATGTAATAGAAAAATCATCAAATACAACTAAGAGGCATTTTCATATTCCTTTATCAAATTTTACACTATAAGGAATAGGTAAGGTGATAAAGGGTATCCATGTTGAAGCGGCCTACAATGCTTGAACAATGTAGAAGTGACACCAATGATCAAGACTACAAAAAGTAGATGCACTTACACAACACATGATCGATTTTACAATAGGAAAGGAGAACCCATGATGTAATAGAAAAATCATCGAATACAACTAAGAGGCATTTTCATATTCCTTTATCAAATTTTACACTATAAGGAATAGGTAAGGTGATAAAGGGCATCCATGTTGAAGCGGCCTACAAGGCTTGAACAATGTAGAAGTGACACCAATGATCAAGACTACAAAAGTAGATGCACTTACACAACACATGATCGATTTTACAATAGGAAAGGAGAACCCATGATGTAATAGAAAAATCATCAAATACAACTAAGAGGCATTTTCATATTCCTTTAAGAGATCAAGCTTAATTACTCGTGCTAGTATGCAAAATAATTGTATAAAATGTAACCTCTATTGTGTTGTATCGATAGCCTCATGAATTTGTCTCCCTTTGATAAAATCAAACTATAAATGTAATTAGATATAATTGGCTTTCAGAAAAATATTATTACTTTTTCAATTATCTTATGCAGGAGGGAATAGGTCGAAACCCATCAAAGCACTCTAAGAAATCCTGATTTGGTATCGATGTGATGAATGTGGAATTAAAGCTATTTTCTAATCTTCGAGAAGTTCTTTCCTCCTCCACCAGTTTCAATAATTCATCAACCAAGAAATCAAAGAATTCTAAATAGAAATCCATCGACCATTCATTAGCTCAAAGGATCTTGTCTTTCATCAGCCAAGAAATCAAAGAATTTTAAATAGAAATCCATCGACCATTCATTAGGTGAAAGGATATTGTCTTTACTAAAATATTGTAGGACAACAAAAAAAAACTCCTATTTATCCATAGGTTTGTATTGTAATTTCTCATTAATAACCTCATCAACCATCATTGCAGAATAGGAAAAAACTTTTAAATTTGAGTCCAAATTAACCCTCACGGGTTCCTTAAACAACCCTTCGAAATGATTGAACCTCAATTATTCCAAGCCTTTAAGATCTTTGATCATCATACCACCCTGATATTACAGCTCCTAAATTTTGATTGGAAAAGGAATGAAATAACAATGTATTATTATCACCCAATTCGATCCAAATAGCTCAAATTTTAATCTGCTTGTCTTGGGATCTTCTTAATCTATTCTCTTTCTCACCTACACGTATCTTTCCATTTTTTCCAAATTGTTTTCTTGAGTTCGTTATTTCTCCTTGTTCACATTTTTTAAAGTTAATAAAACGTTTCCACCTATACAAATGTCTAATATTGATTCAAATTCCTTCCAATTATGATTTACCAAATTTATGAAAGCCTCCCCACCACCCCAAATTAAAATTTAAATGGGAATACCACGGTTGGCCTCATGAGCGTTAATCTCAAGGAAAATAGGGAAGTTATTTGAGCCTCCGTTCGAATCAATACAATATCTATATTGAAGAAACTTCAATAATAAAGAGTTATGTACCACAAATATATCAAACTTTTCTTAGGACCCCCACCCTGCCATTTATATTGCTACCCTAGGAAGGATTAAGTTTAATTGGTGCCACATCAACAAGGTCATAATATTCCAATATATTGGGGAAAAAGTCGACAATCAACCCTACCACTATCTTCCTCCTAGACTTCTCTCCTATTCATGGTAAAATTTAGGTCCCCCACCATAAGGTTATCATCCTTAATCCAATGGAAATTGAAAACCCTATCCAAATACTATTTTATTTCTTGATATGACCCATAAACGTTAACCATTGTAAGTGTTATCCCCATAATTTTAATGCAAATTTCAATAGACACACTTGAGGAAAAGGAAAAGGAATTCATCATAGCCATATTATGATTCCACCTAGTTATGAGAATCCTTGATAGACCATCAAAATCGATAGAAAAAGAATCCTAATTTGATAAAGACTTCCTCAAAATAACAACCAATGTATCCCTCCCCCTAGTAGTCTATCGAATTGAAATCATATCATGTTTATTGAGCTCCTCCAGTATATTTAGGGACAATATTTTGGTTCGACCCCCAACCTTCGAATATTAAAAGAAAGGATGTTGATGAGGGAATGGGGTAGGATAGGGTGCTCAGCCTAATAAAAGGCCCCAATAATTAATTTTTGTCTTCCATGGTTAATTTTAGATATAGCTTTCCCTTGTGCACATTTAAGGGTAGGATTCTTGTTTTGTCTCTTTTGCCACTGGGGTGAAAAAAAAATATAAATTGAGTGTTATATAGGAATATATAACACCATAGTCATTTTTTATAATGAAATCAAATTCGCAAAACATCCATGTACAATAAATAAGAAAAAAGAAAGCATGATATAGCAAGTATGGGAACAAAATAGAAAAATGAACATGGAAGAATTATATAGAAATGGAAAATGACAAGTTGATAAGAATATAGAGTATAGTGACAACAAATGGGCTCTCATCCTCCTCCTTGGGAGGTTCCTTTTGTATCCCTTTGGAACCTTTTTCTCTCATTGAATGAACAATGAGTATGGTAGTGGTCGAGGAGCATCAATGAGGACTATATATAGGTAACCAGATTGTGGATAGACTAAATCGAAGTAATGGGATTTGGTTATGCCCTATTCTTTAGTTTGTGACATGGTGGTGGCCACATATTTTATGATGAGGGGAAAAAGCAACTTGAGGAAAAAATCAAGGAGTAGTTCCTTGATAACATCATTTTTACCCAATCTCATTCATTTTTTTTTTGACGTAAACGGGTATGTATTAAATTAAAGCAGTGGCAAAGCCACTGATTCAGTTACAAATGCCGAGTGCTTGGAGAGCTTGTTTACATTACAATGACACAAATGATTACTTCTCTTCTTCCTGGTTCCAATTGCTGTTCAGTTGGGCCATCTTAGCCTCCAGTTGTTCCATTCTTTCATCATATTCTTGCTAAGGGTTCTTCAGCTCTTTGTGAAGCTTGTCCAATTCCTCTGCAAACCCAATTTTAGTCAGGGTGATGTCCGACTCAAGCTGCTCTAGTCTGCGTCCTGCTTCCACATCTAAGTTTTCCAGAAAATCTAATTGATGTTGAAGCATCTGTTGCAGATTGGCAAGAGTTTTGTCCATCTCCTTCAACCGCTCTTCTGTGCTCATCGTGCCTTTTGATGAAGACGCCATCCCCCTACAAGCTCTCACCTCGCGCGCCTGGATTTTCTTACTCTGAATCCTTGCTCTCTCTGAGTTCCTAATTGCTCTGCAGCTCTTCTCTTGGGCTTGAATGAGAGGGGGCCGAGCTCTCTTTATTTCTTTTTCGCTCATTTCCATCATTGCCTGAGTGAGTTGGACGAGACCGCATGGATTTTGTGACTGCCTCAGATCTTGGTCGCCATTCCTCTTGGTACTTAGCCAAGCCTGCCTTCCAATCAAACCCACTGTCCCTGTCTACGTGATAGATTCACCCAGATCCTTTGTCCCTGCGCGATCCAGCATTTGGATGAGTGCCCGAGTCCTGCGTGGGTTCATGGGATCTCCACTCATTCCCTTATGCCATTTACTGACAGCGCTCCTGCCTCCAATAAGACGCCTTGGTTGGCTTCTTTGTCAGCACCTCGATTTTGATCCCTAAGGACGTGATAAAAATGACAAGAGTTCAAATTCCTTAAAATGAGCCAAATTTTGTCAAGGAGGTTATTGAGTTTGATACTTTGAGTTTTGGATATCTTGACCATGGCCTGTATGATGATTCTGGAATCACCTATTACTGTCAAGTCCGGGATTCTGAGCTTTACTGCCAATTGCAATCCTTGCCAGAGAGCCAATGCCTCAGCCCTGTTGTTGGTTTCTATATCGAGCCCAAGAGCATAGTGTGTCACTTTGTCTTGTTTGGGATCTTCAATTGTGCCCCCTCCTCCAGCCAACCCTGGGTTCCCTTTCGAGGCCCCATCAAATTGGAGGATAGGTGTTTAGATATTATTTTTCCAGTTGGCAAATTCCTTTCTGCTTGCCCTGATCTTCCAGCTTTCATGGTTTGGATGACTTTGATGTTGGCTTTCTAAACCTGGGATGTTGAATTGAGCTTTCCAACTCGTCTGATCTTCAGCCAGATGGTGTAGATTTACTGTGGAGCTGAGATGTGCGGCTAACTCCCCCAGCATTGCTCGAATTTTAGTGACAGTTCTGACTTCTCTTAATTGGCTGTCGTTAAAAATTCTATGATTTCTTTCTAACCAGAGACTCCATAGGATGAGCTTTGGAAGCAATCCCCATATCCAGAGAGTTTGGTTCCTTTTCTTGTCGGCGAAGGGGAATAAGGATTCCCATTGGAGGAGCAGGTTGATTACATCAGTGGGGAGGTTGGTGGCTAGCTGGGAGTCTATCACCTGCATCCAGACATCCTTTGAGTAATTGCAAATTAGGAGAAGGTGGTCAGTTGTTTCTTCCTCTTGGAGGCAAAGAGGGCATCTAAAGGGCCCCTCCCAGCCCCTTCTTTAACAACATTCATGGACACAATTTATAATATGGGTGGAATTAGTTTGACAGAAATATGAAAGGATTTCCAAATGAGTGGCATGATGTAATGGTAACTGAAATAAGGCTAACAAATCCTTCGAAAAATATGTGAAGGTCACATGGGATCCTTCTTTTTCATATACATACCATTTTGTTGAGGGTCCAATTAAGTTTTTCCAAAAAATCCATAGTCGGATGGAATCTTAAGTGATGTTGTTGGATGAACACTATAGGTGAAATTTCATGACATGGTTAGCGAAGTCTTTTCCCATTTTCCCATCAAAATTTGGAATGTTTGAGGGGAGATTGATCATCATCAACAACCAAGTGGCATTGTATAATATGGGCAATTTTTGAGCTTCATCAAATCAAGAAAATTTAATGAGGCCATATATGGTAGGTTTTTAGTCCTTCCATTGTGGTTGATTGCTGAGAGCCAATTCCTGAGGATGATGGGCTAATGTTCAGGTTGTTTTAAGCAGTTTTTCTTAGCAAGGTGGGTAAAACCAAGGTTGATCCAAGCATCGCTACACTCATAGGGGAGTGGTAAGGTTGAACTCGTGAAGTGGTAAAACTAGGGATACCTCCCACCACTGGTGGGAGGCGAAGCAGAAATATAGAAAGACGGGGAGGTATTGAGTCCCCTGTGGTTCTAGACTACCAAATCTCTATGTTATTTAAGTGAAAAGAGAACCAACTAATGCTAACAAAAAAAAGTATGGCCTACTTTAACAAAGAATAAAGTTGGAGATCCAAACAAAGAAATACTTCCCAACTCCTTGGATGAATGGATGAAAAAATAAATACTTCTTAATAACTTATAAGAATGGAGTGGCCTATTAGAATAATACATTCTCTGAATATTAAATGAGTGTGTTAGAGCATGCCACTTTAAAAAAATAAGGTCAAGGTTTCACAACAATGTTGTACATGGTGAACATTAAGATTTCTTCATGGGAAAATAAATATCTTATCGTAAGGAATTTTGTTTTTGGAAGTAAGTCATTACTGGCACATTTGAGGTTATTTGGATGTGTTGAGGACAAGTCATCAAAGATATTGTAGCGACCCCTTCGTTACGACTACAAGTGTAGCAGAAAGTGTGGTTTTTTTGTTTTTTTTTAGGAAAGAAGGCAATGACAACATCAGTGGAACCACACAGCCTAACGACGAACACACGCACGTCGATCAAGGAACATACAACTATGAATCCATGCACTAGCATGAGAGCAGCTGGGAGGAACCTACATAAGGTGACAAGGAGAAACAACTTCTCGTCCCACACAACACTACAATGCCTACCAGCTAAGGACAACATTCCCCACCCCGACACAACAGCCTCGCGACCAACAACTAGAACCTCTATGCGTGTAAAACCAACGCATGAAGGCATTCAACCCATGTGCCAAGGCAAACTTACGACGTTCAACAATGCTCACACGGTAAGGCACCGACTCCGGCCAAGCTATCATTCGTCGTCATCCAATAGGGCGTAGCATGATCCCCTCATTAGGAACCATGACATCCCCAAGTGATAGATGTGACAATAACCTTGGCACAATGCATTCTATATAGGCCATAGGCTCAAGACCATCCCACGCACTAGGAGACCGAAAAGCTGACCAAAAGACTACACTTATGCCCCCAAGAAACAGGTCGACAAGACACAGATGAAAATGCTCAACAAATGGCGCAAGCTATTAATTGACTCGGCAACGACCATACCCATAATTGTTAAGCATGTTGTCTAGGTGTGAGTCGTGTACTAAACTAATCAACCATCCTATTATCTCAACAATACAACTTGTCTAACAAGACATCCTATAACTAGAAATCAACAACAAAACTTGTACGTCATTTAAATACTAACCAACTGCCATACATTAGATATTTATAAATCTTGGTGGTGCATTAGCGTTAAAACCAAAAACTGTTATGGTACCAAATAAATGTTGCGCTAGCCAATACTAAAATCGTTGTGTTGGGTCACTAGATTCATTATCCAACAAGTATTGTCGTTTATCTTTTCTTTTACCAAGGTTAACAAGAACAGATTTAGTAGAGTTAAATTGTAGGCCCTTGTTAAGCAGGTTATCCTATGCTTCGCTATCCGTTGACTGAGTTCTAGATTTATTGTTGAACATAAAGGTGCTAAGTAATTATAATATAGGCAGTGGTCAAACAAAAATCCGAAGGGAAAAATTATTATAAGATATCTCTGTCAGTCCATGAGTGAAATTGCAAGGTGCAATGTATGATAAAGGAAATTAAAGTAACCAATATCGCAGATAAAAGCCAATTAAGAAATTGTTGGGTGGAGAAGATTTACAGTCTTCAAGGTAAGGCGTAACTATAGTGGGACATAAAACACCAAGGGTGCATGCAATCCAAGGGCTAACAGTTTAGCTATCAATTCCCAGTCAATACTCAAGATCTTGCTGCCGGCAGTCAAGGAATCATTGTCATTTAATCAATGTCATTCAGAAATAAATATAGTATCTGTCAAGGCTGTCCTGCAAGGTCAGACCATCAAGAATATTGTCAATCAAATGCTATCAAGAATATTGTCACTCCCATTAGATTTACCGTTATCGCCAAAAAGCGAAGGTCCAGACTTGATTGTTGTGGAAAGATGAAACGTCGTCTGGTTATGGCATTCCATCATTCGAATCGCTACACCCTACACCTGTATAACTTTGTCCAAAGCATATCCATGAGTATATATATATATAAATAACCGCCTCTAAAAGTTGTCTATCTGTTCGCAGGTTTTAATAAAGACAAAATGCAGGTTACATCCCAATCGCCAGGTTTCATCAAGAAAAAGTGAAGAGTTTTAACATCAAGGCGTGAGTTTTTTCAATGCAATTCGCAGTCAATTATGTTGGGTGAAATTCTGGCACAATAATAAGAAAGAAAAAACGCAAACTTGCATAAAAATAAAAACGCAAACTTGAAAGAAGGTAAAAACGTACACTAAAAACTAAAGAAAACTAGCGCGCTGCTAGGCGCAGCCATAGGCACATCTTACTCCTCTGTATAAATCATCCCATGGTAAAAAAATAAATAAAACGAGATGATTATTGTTCTGGTAACGATTCGTTATCACAAGAAAATAAATAAAAAGGCACGAAACCTATCTACAGCTAAGTAATAAGCAGTTAGACATTAGATATCAGTAAAATGTCATGCTAACCAATTTACAAATTCGTTGTCTCAGTTCATTGTTGAGTTCTTGCAATCAACAGGGTAAGGAATCGCTAAGTGGTTCTAAAGCTAAGTGGTTATATAAAATCTCAGTTTTAAAATGCAACGTTTTCAGTCAAAAATGGCAAATCGCCAGAGTAACATAGGGGAAAAGTGAAGTCACAATCCAGTGGCCAAAAGTGTAGTCTCAACAAGTGTCAATCGCAATGAAATAAGAAACGCAATGGAGACAACGAAATGGCCAAATTCGCCAAGTAATCAAGCTATGACTGTTGTCTTAAAAATGGCAAATCGCCAGAGCATTATATCCAAGAATGAAAATGCCTTCATTATATAAAAATGCAAAGCAATACACCTAGCAAGGAGTACACCAAAATAAATAAAAACGCAGAGTTAAAAATTTGGGAAAATAGGAATGATAACAATGACGGATTTACTCAACACAATAAGGTGCAAGGACCCTCAATCAACCAAGAAAATGAACAGGGGTAGACGGCTGACAGGAACATCCTTCGCTCATCATCCACGCAAAAAAAAGCAGGGCGTTGAGATCCATAGGTCTATTAACGTCGATGCGACAACCGTAGATGAGGCTCCTAGTCGACTGCTCAGGTGAAGACTGATGAGCTAGGGATGAAGGGAAAAAACAACCACAATCTTCACAAATCAATACACCACAGGTCGGTCAAGACATGTCGAGAATCGAAGGTCATGGGAGTCAATCAATCATCGAGCTATAGGCTATGGAAAAATTCACCCATCAACTAGAACACTAAGACTATCATATTTTTTAGTTGATTAAGCATACATAACTGAAATCATAAACCATACTAACAATCTACCACACAGAAATAAAGGAAGCATACCATTGCCCAATCGTCTGCCTTGAGTTGGTGTCCCGTGCGCTTCGTGCAACTCCCGCTTGCCGACTGATGAGACTTCACCGGTACCTCCTAGTCAACGCTAGGGGTACTCTTCTTCCCCCTTAGCCCCACGAGTCACAAAGGGGCCATGCACACTAACCAGAGAATTAGCTAGCTCCCAGCTTGCCTCGCAAGGTCGAGCTACCAATCCTCACCAAGCTGGGTATCCCAACTCCCACAAGCTAATTCAGTCAAGTAAAGATTTTTGCAGCATAACGTTACACAAACAGAAGAGATCCATCATCATTTTCCTCCCTCCATTATATAGAGTTTTGAAGTCCCTTACTTTCCCAAATCCCATTTTACTTAATGTTTAATAAATTAATTCACAAAAATTTCTCCCCGTACATGTATCACCCATCCCCCTCATTCCTCCAAAAACTAATTTCTTTAATTAATTAATTACCCTTATTTACCTCACCCACCTAGAGTCACTCCTAGAATTGCTCCTAGATGTCCCCAAATTCCCTTACAAGTTTTAATAACTTTCCCCATTATTAATTTGCTAGTTCAGTTTAAATTAGAAAGTTCTTAAATGCTAGATACCTTACTAAGTTTGACTTTTTTCTTTTCCCCTTGTCTTTCCTTTTTCTTTTTATGTTCCCCTCTTTTCCTAGTTTCCTAATTATTTTAGATTTCTCTCTTTCCCCTTTTCATTTAGAACTCAATTTGGCGTGTAGAAATTGACTTTTTCCCTTCTCCCTTTTTAATTAATAAATTTTAAATTATCATAATATAATAAAACAATTAATTCCCCCTTTTTTTAATTTTATCCCAACAGATTTTAATGAATCAATTAAATTGCTTACTCCCTTCTTGTTACAACATTAATGAAGGTTGTCATCATTATATATATATATATATATATATATATATATATATATATATATATAAATGGATAGAAAAATTCTGCCACGAGTATATTTTAGATCTAGACTTTAATTTTCATGCTGGGAGACATTTTATTAGAGTAATTATTTTAAAATTTTCTTATCATGTTATTCATCCTAAGGCCATCTAGGTTCATTCATTTATCCTGGCCGAGGCCGAACAAACATTCCTTATAATTAGAGGACACATGGGAATTATGTCATTGAACAAGGTAAGTTTTTTTAATTTTAAAGATATATAAGTTTCATATGTGGAAAAGTAGGTATTGGGTTATTTGGTATCAAGTTGTCATTTAAAAAAAAAAAAAGAATAGTTGGTCTTTGAATACAGTTTTATAAAGGATGAATAAAATTGTTTTTGAATAAGTGTGTTAATTATTTTGTAAATGATTTATTTTATTTGTGGATTTTGAAGAAATAAGAATAATTATATAGTAAGCTATGTTTAGGGAATATAATTTTCTATGATATTATGTTATGTATGGATAAATTTTTAAGGTTAATTTTTTATTTTGTTTTTAGAAATGTATGTCACTTGAAAGTGTCAAACATTTCGATAGTTGGCTAAGAAACCACAACCTAAGGAAATCTTAGTCCTTATAATATATTTTCTTGTGATTAACGGCTTGACCACTATCTCAAGGTGCCCCTACCGAGAGATTCTTTTTCAAAGAATATCACGACATTGAACAAGGTAAGTTTCTTAACTTTAAAGAGATGTGGAAAAGTAGGGTGTGGGTTGTTTGGTCTCAAGTTCTGATAAGAAATAAAATACATTGTCTCTAAATAAAGTTTTATATAGAATGAATACAAATATTTTTGAATAGGTTTTTCTATGATATTGTGTTACTGTGTTATTTATGGAGAAAATTTTAGGGTTATTTTTTTTTTGTTAGAAATGTCGTCACTTGCTAGAAGGAAACCACAACCCAAGGACATCTAATCAAATATAATATATCTGGGTGCAACCATGCATTCAACCACTACCTCAAAGTGCCTCGAGAGTCTCCGTAGAGAGTCATTTTATGATAAAAAGACAGAATATCTTGTCCTTAAATAAAGTTTTATAAATAATGAATATTACGGTTTTTTTTGTTCAACCACTACCTCAAGGTGCCCCATAATTCATGAGAGTAATTGAATCTTTCCCAAGGTTGAAAAACTCCTCCCTTTGAGCATTTTAGGGTTAAATTTTATTCAACTATTTTTTTATTTTTTTTAGAGATTTGTAATATTTTTTAATGAAATGAGTAGTCATGATAAAACTATTTTACTTTAAAAATTTTAAACTTTTTGAAAACTATAGAATTTTTTTAGAAACTTGAGACATTTTGTGCTTGGTATTTTAAAAATCATTAATCACCAAATTTTTTACATTTTTTTTTGCTACCTGTGACTTTTCAATATCCT
The DNA here is from genome assembly GCA_009831015.1 of Picea engelmannii. NCBI lineage: Eukaryota > Viridiplantae > Streptophyta > Pinopsida > Pinales > Pinaceae > Picea > Picea engelmannii. The sequence continues at coordinate 144,720 of ML810310.1, forward strand.
TGGTCTCAGAAACCCTCAGTCGGGGTTACTAATCCCTCAAAATCACAAGGGGATTGCACCTCAACTAGCCAAATTTGACAAAAAAAAAATCATTTTATAATAAATATAAACCCTTAAAATTATTTGTTTCTTGTTTACATTATATTTTTTTCTATATAATTTTTATTTTAAAAAGTTTACATAATTTATTTTTTAAATTAAAATAATTATTTATGGATACACATAAATAAAATGTTATTAGATATGTAATTGTTTTTACTCTTTTATAAAGAGTTTATTTTAAATTATATATATATAATTTTTTAGGTTTATGGATATTGTTTTCTTTTTATATAAAAAAAGCATGGAAAGGTTTCTATTTTTCCATGTCTATTTAAAAGATTAAATAACTTTCTAAGTAAATGCTTACTCTTCTTTACTTTCATCTTAGTGAATTTGCTAGTTAATAACCCCATAACTTAGGCTGAGACCTTAAAAGAGGGAAGTTGTGTGTCTTCAAAGTAACAGACATTCCTTGAAAGCCAAGTATCCCATAGGAATAGATAAGGAACTCCCAAAAGGACCTCCAATTCCTTTTGTGAGAACCAAGAGAGAAAATAAGATTCAACATTAAGTCCATCTCACAATGAGCTAAAACCGAGAGTTATTTCAATCTCTTTCCTCTTTCTAGACTTGAATAGAGAAGGAACAATGTAGTTAAATATGGGAGTTTATTTCCTATTGGTTCTTACATAAAGGGTAGTTGCTACGCCCCACCTTACCCCTTCTTTGCAAATGATCCAAAGTAAAAACCATTTCCAAGAGTGAAAATCACATGAGGAACTTAGTTTTTGATGGATCCTTTACCTTCCATAGATATTTCCACCACCAACAGACTATGACATCACTAACTCTAAAAAAATCGTAATACCCTAGCTCCATCGAATAACAACCTCCAAACTTATTGTAGGTCCACATAAGTTCATAAGGGTTCTGACATAATATAATATGAGCCATATGAATTTATTAGAAAAATAGCCCCCAATACCTCGAAAATTCACCATTCAACGCTAGATCCCATGAGTTCAATGTGCCTTCTCTCCACAAGGTCATTTCCATAGGTTTATTAATTAAATTAAAGGACATTATCCATTTTATCTTAGATGAAGAAATAATTCCTCAAGAGGAAATTTATCCCAATTAAAACCCATAATAGCATCCACTCCAATCCTGACTTGAGTCCCATCACTCACCCATGAAGATAAATGAGATCCTATAACAAGAAAGTATAGATTCAAATCCTTCCATTATTTGGATACATCTTGAATACATTTGTATTTTTTTCTAGTCCAATAAACCAACAAGTTTGTAGCGATATACTTCTAGATCAAGATCCTACTCGAAAGGACATCCTTTATCAAGAATTACCATAAGGATTTTTCTACTAAGGAAATACCAAATAAGTGTATATTCTTAAGCCCCCACCCCCAATGCCTTAGGAATATCCAATTTATTCCACCTCACCCAATGTGACCATTTAAAATCATTGCAACCTTGCTAAATACGTTTTGGAAGTGAGCTATAGTATGCCAATAAATATGTATGGCCTTTAGGATTGACTTGACTAGAACCAAACTATTCGCACATGATTGACACTAATTGCAACAATGTTTAATATTTTTCTTGAATTTAGAAACTATGCACCACCAATCATCCTTCCCATAAAAAAAAATTGTTTTAGATTGAAAGATAAATATGTAACTCTCGCATTCAAATCTAGGAGCTAGTATGAAAAATAATTTCCAATTTAAATAACCTGATCGTGACCCAAATCTACATTAAATAGAGAAAAAAATTATCCTGTAACCTCCATCCATGTAGCCATAGTGAATAAATGAATAATCTACTAGACCTATAAACCTGCTCTATAGGACCTAAAAAGAAATAAAATAACTTCATCCATGAAGAGAAGATGGGACATATATTATCTTCCAATTTTAATACCTTATAATTATCTCAAACTCCTAGCCTCGAAGATAGATGTTCTTACACAATTTTCCACTATAAGGAATAGGTAAGGTGATAAAGGGAATCCATGTTCAATCCGCCTACAAGGCTTGAACAATGTAGAAGTGACACCAATGATCAAGACTACAAAAGTAGATGCACTTACACAACACACGATCCATTTTACAATAGGAAAGGAAAACCCATGATGTAATAGAAAAATCATCAAATACAACTAAGAGGCATTTTCATATTCCTTTAAGAGATCAAGCTTAATTACTCGTGCTGGCATGCGAGATAATTTTATAAAATGTAACCTCTATTGTGTTGTATCGATAGCCTCGTGAATTTGTCTCCCTTTGATAAAATCAAACTATAAATGTAATTAGATATAATTGGCTTTCCCAAAAATGTTATTACTTTTTCAATTATCTTCTGTGTGTATTTGCAGGAGGGAATAGGTCGAAATCCATCAAAGGACTCCAAGAAATCCTGATTTGGTATCGATGTGATGAATGTGGAATTAAAGCTATTTTCTAATCTTCGAGAAGTTCTTTCCTCCTCCACTAGTCTCAATAATTCATCAGCCAAGAAATCAAAGAATTCTAAATAGAAATCCATCGACCATTCATTAGCTCAAAGGATCTTGTCTTTAATAAATATTGTAGGACAACAAAAAAAAACTCCTATTTATCCATGGGTTTGTATTGTAATTTCTCATTAATATCCTCATCAACCATCATTGGAGAATAGGAAAAAACTTTTAATGTTGAGTCAAAATTAACCCTCACGGGTTCCTTAAACAACCCTTCGAAATGATTGACCCTCAATTCTTCCAAGCCTTTAAGATCTTTGATCATCATACCACCCTGATATTACAACTCCTAAATATTGTTGTAAAAGGAATGAAATAACAGTGTATTATTATCACCCAATTCGATCCAAATAACTCAAATTTAATCTGCTAGTCTTGGGATATTCTTAATCTATTCTCTTTCTCACCTCCTCCACGTATCTTTCCATTTTTTCCAAATTGTTTTCCTGAGTTCGTTATCTCTCCTTCTTCACATTTTTTGAAGTTAATAAAATGTTTCCACCTATAGCAATGTCCAATATTGATTCAAATTCCTTCCAATTATGCTTTACAAAATTTATGAAAGCCTCCCCACCACCCCAAATTAAAACTTAAATGGGAATACCAGGCTTGGCCTCATGAGCGTTAAGCTCAAGGAAAATAGGGAAGTTATTTGAGCCTCCGTTCGAATCAATACAATATCTATATTGAAGAAACTTGAATAATAAAGAGTAGTGTACCACAAATATATCAAACTTTTCTTAGGACCCCCACACTACCATTTATATTGCTACTCTAGGCAGGATTAAGCTTAATTGGTGCCACATCACCAAGGTCATAATATTCCAATATATCGGGGAAAAAGTCGACAATCAACCCTACCACTATCCTCCTCCTAGTCTTCTCTTCTATTCATGCTAAAATTTACGTCCCCCCACAATAAGGTTATCATCCTTAATCCAATGGAAATTGGAAACCCTATCCCAATACTATTTTATTTCTTGATATGACCCATAAACGTTAACCATTGTAAGTGTTATCCCCATAATTTTAATGCAAACTTCAATAGACACACTTGAGGAAAAGGAAAAGGAATTCATCGTAGTCATATTATGATTCCACCTAGTTATTTGAATCCCTGATAGACCATCAAAATCGATAGAAAAAGAATCCCAATTTGATAAAGTCTTCCTCAAAACAATAACCAATGTATCCCTCCCCCAGTAGTCTATTGTCTTGAGATCATATCATGTTTATTGAGCTCCTCCACTATATTTAGGGACAATATTTTGGTTCAACCCCCAACCTTCGAATATTAAAAGAAAGGATGTTCACGAGGGAATGGGGTAGGGTGCTCAGCCTAATATAAGGGCCCCAATAATTGATTTGTGTCTTCCATGGTTAATTTTAGATATAGCTTTCCCTTGTGCACATTTAAGGGTAGGCTTCTTGTTTTGTCTCTTTTTCCACTGAGGTAGAACAAAATATAAATTGAGTGTTAGATAGGAAGAGGTAACACCATAGTCAGTTTTTTAGAATGAAATCAAATTCACAAAACATCCATGTACAATAAATAAGAAAAAAGAAAGCATGATATAGCAATTATGGGCACAAAATAGAA